>KK499838.1:790098-1048900 GCA_000688715.1 Glossina pallidipes
TTATGACATAATTAATTTACGTAACTACATGTTTTGTTTATTATATTTTGTAAACAAATTTTCCAAAAGTTTTATTTTAACTGAATTTTGACTTAAATCCTTCCGAGACTTCGTTTTATAGAATTCTGTTAAGGGCTTAAGAGAGCTCTGTAAAGAAACTTTGGTTTGTGTCTTTGCTAGTTATATTTAAATATAACTTCACACCCTTTATGTGTGGCTAAAAAAGTGGTCACTTTTTTTTTGGGTGTTGTCATAAAAATCAAAGCCCTATTAGCGTGAATCAGAAGCAGCTAGCTGTGGCGAACGTCGTCCATCTAGTTTAGCGATTTTAAAGTTCTCTGACTAAGTTCTTCAATATGAAATCAATGATCGCCATACTGCAAAATCAACCTGAGATGTATCTTCGCATATTAAAAGTGCAATTGGTTCAGTTGTTGTTTCAATAGTTCATTGGGCAATGATTTCCATATACTGGAGCTGTTCATATCACAATTCACGTCCTAAAAGATATTAAGCGTTTACTGTCGCGTTTAATAGGCCAATGCCACAGTTTGTTTGCGTGTCTGATATTGTATCACCTCCATTTCTCATCACCCAATATTCACCCGTCAAGATTCTGTAGCCCTTTGCTTGTTATCCTTTTTTTGCCATACAACTCATTTTATTCACAGCTCCCAAAAACACATTTTAACGGGAAAACTTTCGTTACTGCATAAACCCTAAATGAGGAATTACTTGCAAATATAGTACTTTATGGGCAGGTCTATGGGACATGCGTCCCCATTGAGTCAATTCACTCACATTCTTGTACAACTGCTACATTCGCAAAAATTAATGTAGAGAGTTGAAATTTAATGCATATGCCGCTTAATCGATCAAGTAGGCAGAGCTAAGTTGAAATTGAAGAAACATTTAAAATAAATCACCTTTTATTTATTTTTGCTTTATTTTCTCTATGATTCTATAATGGTGTTTCTGAATGGAGTTTATCTCTCCAGATGTTCGTCATTCGAAAATGGTCACGATCGATTTAGTACGACGAACACAATTGAGGCATTCCTAGATGTTTGAAGTTGTGGCCATAATTTGGAAGAGTGGAAGTACTACACCCGGAATTGACGCACTCAATCTTCCGGTTGTGTGCGGGATATTCTAACCACTAGACTATACAGTAGTCTTATATACTACGTGTGTTGATAAAGCAAAGTGACGGCCTCCATACGTAACACTTACCTTAGCAAACTACAACTTCGAATATCTACGTGAGCCTTCATGAATTTTGATAATAATTAACTGTTCTAAACTGTGTAAGGCTTCAACACGTTTCATCCATGCGAACACGCAAGCACACACACATGCACACGCGTTTACCTATCCCTACTTTACGATTTTCGATTTGATTTTATACTTAGCTTGTTGTTTGTTTACATACCGCAATCTTAGGTATTGGGCAAGAAAATGTCAAACGTAAAAATAAACCGGCGACAACTGCATTTATAAGAAAGAGAGAATTCGCATCTGAAACGATGAGCAAATGTTAATGTAGAGAATACTCTCGACAAATGATGAGAGAGAAATTACTACGGGCGTTGTTTTTTTTTTTGTTTTTGTTTAACAATTTGTTTTTCTCCTTTTTTTTGATGTTTCTAATGCAGGTGATTTTATTTTGATATTCGAGTTATTAGAAATTCGTTTCTTTTTCGTTTTGGTTTATGTGCATATGATAATAAGTTAGTCCATATGTACATATGTAAAAAATAAACATTCGTGTGTTTTCTGCACTGTCAGGGAAGCTTTTATTTGGTTTTTTGATTTACATTCATATAGAAGCGAAAAACTTTCACTTTTTTCGACTTTCCTTTTTTTGTTTCTTCTCTAAGCAACTGAAAAAAGGCACTCGAGACAGTCTATTAAGAATTGGTAAAAGATTTTGATAATGATTGCGATAATTTTAGACACGATTTTCCTTAAATTTGAGCATAGTTTTTCTTAAAATTTATTTTGTTAATTCTTTTTTTATTTTTTTGATTATTTTTACTGTTCTTTTATTGATTTTGACTAAGTGTAAAAATCTGGCAACTTTGGTTTGGTTGATATGTCAGCACACACAGCTGAGGACAATAGCAGTAACTCATACACAGCCGCATAAACAAATTCATATAAACAAACACTGAGAAAATAAAAAAATTATATCACGAAGGCGCTGAAAAGCGGCATAACGATTTCTCAGCAGGCCTAAATAGGCGTAAAACCTCAAAAAAAGTTTGAATTTTCTTTGAGAAATTTGTTAAAGATTTTATTAAATTATGTCCATTAATTTGAATTAACATTTAAATAACACAAGTTTTTCGTCCGCAAAGTATTTTAACTTAAAATGTCCGCTTAAAGAAGCTTTTATTATTAATTCTTTCTTTCCCACAAAGCAATAATTGATTTCCACACTTGCATAATTACAATTTGCGCATCCCATATGTGTTTATTTTTCTCTTTGTCGGATGTCTCGCCGTCCGCAAACGATATGTATGTACAAAAAAAAAAAACACAAAACACAAAACACTTGACAGTATTTATTTCTGTACGCTCTACACCTGACGCTTGTGTGCTTCAGTTTTGTTTTTACTACAAATATACACAATATATATCTATCTATCTATATATATATATATATATATATATATATAGATATATAAATGTATAAATATATATATATTTATATATATATATATTTATATATATATACATTTATATATATTTATACATTTATGTATATGTATGTATATATATTTATATGGATTTATATATATATATATATATATATATATAGAGGCGTATATACGTTTTCTGCTTTTCTCCCTATATTGCTTTTTTATTGTCGCTTTTTCTTATTTTAGATTTTCCACAACACGCTATATTAAAGTCTTATTAAGTCTTACATTTCTACTAAATTTATGAAACGAGTGTTTCTCATAAAAAAAACTTTTAATTTCTTTTTTAACAATTTAGCAAAAATATATATTTAATGTTGTAGTATTATTATTATTATTATTATTATTATTATTAATTGCCAGAAAAAACTTTGGCAAAAATCACGAACACGACAAGAAACGATGATAGTGGCGCAACAGAAAAGACGAAAACTCATCATCAATGGTAAAGATTTCGTGCTTTTTTTTTCAGGAAAAAGCAATCGCAACGCTATGTAATAATTACTGTAAAGAGTAAGAGAATGTGTTTGTTCGCACATATATGTAACATAACAGAAAGAAATGAAAACAAAACACTTATACAGTTACGGTAGCAATATAGAACACATGCGCTCTTTATTTGAATTATGTGGGTTTTAGTTTATATTACTTGTTTATGTATGTTACGAGATTGAAAATTAAAGAGAGAGCCGTCGCGAAGCAGTACAGGAAATAATAGTACACATGTTTCGCTCACTTTTTTTTTCGGTTTTGTTTTTCGCATAACATACGTCGGCTGTTGCAGTAGGGAGACGTGTACTCAACTATTCATGGCGTAGCATTAGAATTAAGAGCTTTCCTCAAACTGAACAATATATTATGTTATACGTTTCGTATAGCTGCACATACTTATAGCTACGCTTAAGATTGCCTTGAAATGTTTTTGTATGCTTCATATCTTCTGTTAAAACATAATAGCTGATGTGCTCTTTTAAAGACGAGTTTGCAGATTCGGTTAAATATGTTTGGCTTTATGTTAAACTAACTTGTACTGTGTGTATAAAAATAACATAGAGAGCAAATCTTTCAATATCAGGGGGTTAATAATTCAATGAATCGATTTTGGTGATGATTTACATTGACATACTAGGTTTTCTTTCTTTTTCTTTATTTGAAATAGACGTAGAACAATAATTGTAATATTTATTTTTCAAAAAACATCAGATGCAGATCAAGTCCACTAAATCGCTCTATGCAGGATTTAGTGATACGTCAAATGTAGAACAATTGCACAAGCAACTTGGCGAAATGTTCACAGCCGTCCTTGGAAAACTAAATAATCTTCAATATTTGGTCGTTACGTAAAACTTTCGCAACCGTTTCGACAATTATGGGGCTCAACATGCACTTATAGCACTAGCGTGGATTTTGTGTAGCTCTTCTAGTATTTATTTAAGCCTTTCGCTTCTTGCGTACGTTTCCTTCTTTTGATTCTAATAATAACAAAAAAGAAATGAAGAAAACAAAACAAGGGGATCCGGACGCTCGAAGAAGAAAATGCAATTTCCCTTAAAGTAGTGCCCTTGATCACGCGATTAGAACAGAATTGAAGAGCAACATCGCTCGTTTTATATCAAATCAACGCAAAATTGCTTTGATTTTTGAAATCGTTGAGAACTGGCTGGAGTCGAGCAACGTCCGCGCTAGACTAGTTGATTAAAATGAAAAGTAGTTTGAAGGTTAAAAACTCGCGCAACTGACTTATGGACAACATGTTATGTCGTTCTCATTGATAAGTTAAGTTCACATTTCATTCATACTTCATATCATAGATCAAACATTCCATACTACTCTACTTTACAAACAGTTTTGCTCTTCTTCTTGACAGGCGTTGAAGTTTCATTTAATTTAATATGCAAGCGATAGTAAAAATTGAACAACGTGTCGCACCACTCTATAATCTAGTCAATGATTGATAATAGAAAAGGAAATCACTAATTAAATAAAATTTAGTAAGTTTTCTCTTCCCGAGAGTTTCGAATAATACGCATGATTTATTTAAATTTTTGCGAAATGTTTATTGAAGATAATCCAATCGACCGCATGAAAAAACGATTGGAAATTGTACCACTGGTTTAATTTTTACCCAATTGTGAGAAGTGCTTTAAGAGGGTTTGTTTGCTTACCTTTTTACGAATTTTCTGAACGTTATCCAAAAATGAAAACTCTTTCAAATTTGTGTTTCGTTTCCCTTCAGTACTTTAAAAATATTTCAAATTTCTCCGTGCTTTTATTTGCTTTATTTTCTCATGTTTTTGTTTTTTTTTTTTTTCTTCATTTTCAACTTCTATTCAAAATAACACATTCTTCGCACACAAATATTTTCCTTTCCTTTTCCCGCCAGTTTCTTCGCCTACTTCTTATACTAATTTCTTTTCATTACTACTACTAATGCGGTTTTCCATTTGTTTTATTTTTTTTATTTCTTTTTTTTTTCGTTTCAATTACTTGAAGAACTACTGGTTATTTTCTTTTTTTTGATTTTTTTTTTTTTTTTTTGCTTTGTTTATGGAAAATTTTACAAAAATAGTTTTAATAGAGTTTATAGAAAAAAAGAAAAAAATCTTTATGTATATAAGTATGTATATATAATAAACAATCTACATTTGGAATCCCAACTACATTTAATAATAATAATAATTAAATAAAAAAAAAAGGTTGGCTTCTTAAAGAAAGCACATGTTTTCTTAAATTTTTCTTTTTTGTTTTTCAAATTTCTTAAATCTTAAGTGTAGCTTAAAATTTTATAAAAAACACTTTCTTTGTCTTTAAACTACGATGCCATCACTTAAACGATCAGCAAATACAAAGAGGTTTCTGTTACTTAGCCTTTTTGTTTCTGTTGTTGTTATTTTTGTTGTGGTTTCCATTTATTAATCTTGAGATAGTCTGTGATCTCAATCGTATCGAAAATGTTGGTTGGGTTATCATGCTATTATCATCAAGCTACACACACACACATATACACTGACAATTTAAAAGCGTTGCCATAGATTATTTGGCTTGCAGTGGAAAAAAAACCAAAAAAATAATTTTTTTTTTGTTAAATAAATAAATATTTTTAGAAAAAAGCCAAAAACAATCAAAGTCTTCCATTCCAACGTTTCTATTGCACGGATGTTACATAGACATCGTTGGTTGGCTCTTCAAAAGCGCAAAGATTTCTCTTCTCTTCAGTTCTCAGCTTCTCATTTTTCTTCTTTCTTGTTTCGCAATTAAGCAATAATTGAAGAAACCGAAATTCATTTTTTAAGCTTTTGAGAGAGAAGGGTTGCATACTAAGAAATTGAAAGTAGAAAAAAAGAAAGAAAAAATTATTCAAAACCAGTGAAATTCAATTCTTTTCTGGTTCGAAAGTCCACCACTCTCTCTCTCTCTCTGTCTGTCTCTTTCTCTTTCTCTTCCTCTCTCTTTCTCTCTCTTTAGGCCAAACCTACAAGCTTCGAAACCGTACGAAATGTAAAGTAGCGAAGCCAGTTGGTGGCTACGTATCTAAGAACGCTCAAGAAGAGCGGCGAATCAAATCTTCTGCGGAAAAAGTTATCTTTATATTCACCTTATTCTAAAAACTGTTTTACTTGGGAGCCAAAGGATGCAAGAACTGCGTATAGGCGTTGCCGTTGGGTGAGGCTGCAGTGCTTAAACTTTGATCTGTAGAATCTGTTAAAGGTATAGTGGGTATAATAGGTGGAGCTGGAGCGTAATAAGGATATGTGGGACTTATATACTGGAAAGAAAAACGAAATAAAAAGAAAGAAAATATCATGAAAAATTGGTATTCACCCATCATCAATTCATAAGACAATTTATTATTTAACTACCTGTAAAGGACCCATTGGCGGAAACATGGCACCATATGGCATAACCGGTTCCGAGCCATTTAAATAAAAATTTTGTGCCTGCAATGGATTAACCATATCAGCTGGCTTATATGGTGACATACTCAAATGTTGAGGCGACGATGCCAATTGTAAATACTTGAAAAGATAGGGGATAAGAAAGAAAGAAATAAAGAAAGAAAAGAACAACAACATCACACTGCCCCACAAAATATCCATATTGTAGTTTCCTATAGCAGCCGATAACAAACCTGATTTTCAAAGCCCGTAGTAGTCGGTTGAGTGGTTGTCATCATATAGCCGGGTATCCAAGGTGAACTGGCCAGTGGATAGCTACCTATTTGGGGTGTACCAAATCGTGTATATGCTGTAGTAGTTGTTGTACCATTTTGTTGTGACCCTGGATCAGGGGTAACCGCTATACTTTCCATACCTGTAGCCGTCGAGATATCCAAACGGGACCTAGCATTCGGATCACGTGATTTCAGTAAATTCTTTTTTGCTGATGAACAGCTATCGGCAAATTTCACCGCCAGCGGTTCATTCGCTCCCGGTATTGTAGTACCATGTAAAATCTGTATAATCTGTTCACATTTCTCGCGGCTTTCCATACGCGCAAAACCCACTCCTAAATTAAATTAAGCTCAATTATGTTAAATTCCGATCGTACGTAATATCCACGTATATCCCTTCTTTCTGCATATTACGTACCTCTTGAATTCATTTGAGCATCAAATAATATTTTTGTAGACACCACATGTCCATATTTTGATAACATTTTCTCTAAATCAGTCTCTTTAAAGTATGGCGGCAAATTTGTAATATACAAATTGGTTGGATCCTGTTCTTGTTGCTGTCCAATTCATCCAATTGACGTGAAAGCACAGTTGTAACCGGATGTGTACGTAGATATATATATATATATATATATATATATATATATATATATATATACACATATATGTATTAATACATATATATATGCGTGTACGTATATGTATGTGTATGTGCGCATGTGTGAGTAGAGATTTATATGTTGCCGCGTGAATGTGTATGAGAGCATATGTGCAGAAAATATGTTGGAAAATATTAATAAACTTTTTTTGGATCGTATTAAGGTTTAGCGTAAAATATATCTTCACTACTTTTACATTGTTTTTAATGGCTTTTACAGAGTTTTTTATTTCTAAAGGCCGGTCCATGTCTATTCTATGTGTTTTGAAACGCTACCTATTTTCAAAAAAAGTTAACAAAAATGTTAATAATATAACTAAACAATACTCTACTATATTAAGATAATCTAATTATAGAAAATAAAATTGAAAATAAGTTAATTATTATTTTTAACTATAATATTATTTTATAATGTTATATATTGAAAGGAAATTCTATCTAATATTTCTTAATAAAAAGAACAACTAAATTTTCTAAATAACATTTTTTTTTTTTTATTATTATTATATTTATTTCATTTATATTATAATTATTTTTTTTATTATTTTTATCGTTATTATTACTATTATATTTTGACTTTTTGCTGCCTTTCAGTGTTCTAACTACAAACGCGACCTTCATGGGTAAATAAGCGAACAGAATTTGCCGCTGCCAAAAAAGGCAGTAACAGTCGGTTGTCAAAAAATGCTAACGTTATATATTTATTAACAAAGTACTGATACTCCACGATCACATCTGATCCAGGACAAGTTCGATCTTTAGTACATTAGTCACATATACGATTTTGATAACATTCCCCAAATAATATTGTGCACGTATATGTATGTGCCCGTAGCGTCCCTATAGGAATTATGGACAACACGTAAGTAGCCAATTGGCTTGCAGTCTGCAGTTTCATTTGCTATTAGGATATGTTTTAAAGTTTAATCTTTGGTGTTGACCATTGCGTCATATGCTCGATATTGTATTGTGATCTGTAGTGGGCGGGCATTATTGCATGCAAATATATAACGGCATTGATCGTAATACCGCAGCGAATGTAATTCAATCTTCTTGCCATCGATTTTGTATTGACAAATTAATTTCCTAATATTATTTCTAAATATGTCGCAGACACGCGTGTATATATGTGTATACATAACTAGATATAAAACTTTTTGTATAAATGTACATATATATATTGTCGTTGTTCAACGCATTAAGAAAAGAGAATTACTTTAAATGCTTACATATATACATATAAATAACTATAGAAATCAGAAATTCTAAGTAATATCGACTACGTTAGGAAAGTTTCCACAATAAACAAAAAAAAAAAAAAAAAAAAAATTAATAAGAAACCTAGAATTGGAAATAAATAAACTTGTATATTATTCACCTTGTGACGAATCTTCGATAGCCACCACCTAAGGTATATGTTTTCGTTTAGATGCCTTAGCGTCTACAGTTTGGCCAAAAAATACATTGCGGCTGTCGATTTTCTTTCAAGTCTTCAATCATAATACGTGTGTGTGTGTGTGTGAGTGTGTGTGCTTATAACTCAATTCTATCTATTTGCAAACTTTTGAATTTTTTTTAAATTAAATACAAAGTAGAAAAGGCACGTCTCGGATAATTATCTCTAATCGTAAAATATTATAAACGTCAGTGAAGTAACGGACAACCGGATATCGCGAAATTAACTCAGAATATTCCATGTTTTGATTCTGCTGCCGAATTATTGAATATGATACAAAAAAAATTAAGAAAATAATACAATTAGCATATGTCCGCCCTTCAGTGGTGGATATAATACGGATTCTACGAATGTAGTGTTCACAGATCTACATAAAGTTGAAAATTATATAATACCTGATCAAATCTTTCTTAAACAATATAATTTTTAACATTAGAATCTGTATTCCTGTCCAGTTTCGCAATCCGTCTTCTGGGCTCAGATATATTCATCAAACGATTTAATGATTTTTCGTTGTTTTAGGTGTTTCTTTAAATTTGTTTTTCCTCTCCTTTTTCTCTTTTTTTTCATTTTACTTTTTCTACCAATTTCAAGATGTAACTGTATGTACATATATACATATATACATATATATAAGTAAATATATATATATATATATATGTGTGTGTAAGTGTGTGTATATATACGTATATATAATTATATACTTGCATGCAAACTCAAAAACTCAAAACGTACAATGGCCGGCCTAAGTAGCACCCAAACACCCACTTTTGCCATTTGTGCTTTAATGCCTTTAGCCTGCAAGGCTTTAACAGCATTGTCAGCATATGCTGGTGTCTCAAAATCTACGAAACCATAACCTGTAACGAACATGTGTAATTATGGAAAAGCACAAGATGAACAACAAACAAAACGAGAAGAAAAAAAAAAGAGAAAGAGAAAGAGACGATATATGAAGTAAAATAGAAAATCTGTTTGTCGCACAAATATTTATGAAATTTTCGAAAATCTAAAAATTCAAGTGAAAAATAATAAATTGTTAATTGAAAAAAATTATAATTTCTCTTTAATTGAAGGGAGGAATTGATGATGATTATGTTAAAAACCAATAAATCGGAACAAAATAGAGTGGAAGGAACTAAGCAGGCGAACATGTTTCATAATTTTCCCTTAACTCATTTACGTACCTTTACATTTTTTTGTGGTTTTATCAAATATAGCTTTGGCTGATATAATGTTACCGTATCTGTAATACAAAAAGAGACAAAAGATCTAAATCTAAAAATAGTCATCGACAAGAGATAATTTAAATATAATTATAAAAATGTTACCCCAGAAAAAGTTCGAACTATTTTATATAGTTGCGCATCGAACTTGCACAGAGCTATGCTATACACACATCGATCGGCTATAAATTTTTCTTTAAGAAAAATTTTTCCAAATTTTTTCAATTTTCAAGTTATATAACCGTTTTAAAAAAGCCCGGCCTATTTGAGGACCAACTAAGCCCATTTTTAAGCTACATTTCTGAGAATAAATTAATTTCATACATACGTACATACATACATACATACATACATACATACATACATACATACATACATACATCTAACCTAAGTGTTATCGCTATTGGTAATTCCGAACGCGGACTTATGTATTGTTTTTGTTAATACTTGTACGATATTTGATAGCAAGATAAAGCGACAAGACATATCCATAGTATATCGTATCGTGCATATCGTACGTTATGTGTAGATTTCAAACTGCATTTGTCATCATCTTCCAAGGAGTTGTACAACGAATAAAAGCAAATACGCACATAATACGTCTTATTTGTATCCCTGGCACATTTACATTTACAACGACGACCTTCTTTTCTTTTTTTTTTTTTTAATTAAAACAATTACTTAAACCTTGACCTGAGCTCATTACCTATGACTGTCAGTTTCCATTTCCATTAAAACCTTAATATTTTCGACTTTGCTTACGGGCGACTTTTTAATGGCAGCAACAAATACACAAGCATATAGGACGTGTAGACAGATGAATTGGTTTAAATCGATTTTGAATCTTGCCTTGATCGAGAATATATATACTATAGAGACCCCTCATCTATGCTTTTGAGTGTAAGATACATTCCTTCAGGATTTGTTATGAATACTAAAGATGCGAATACTCGAGGCTTTATATTTACAGTCCTACAATTTCGTATCTATGACAGGGAAAAAATAGATCTAAATAATCATAAGTGGACTTATTTACCTAAATAGTTGGTTTCGATGAGAGTGAGATGAGAAAATTTAAGAGCACTTACGGTCCTCTAACTTGAATTTTAAAGTCGACGTCATGGCAGACCGGAAAACCGAATTGATTTTATTTTAGTTTAGATTAGTAAGTAGACATACCGTTCTTGGCATATACGACGATACATATTTCGAAGAATTACGTAATTGTGAACACAAAATATATTTAATGCACTTTCAATGGCAGTGCCCCCAACGGAACAAATTTACACCAAACTAGACGGTCGCCCCGAATTGTTGTGTTTGCCTCCCGTTTGGCGCATCTTGCAAGTGAACGCCTCTATCAAATCGAACAGTCGTAAAGTGGCTGCCCGAGTAACTATTTGATGAGCAAGAGAAGCGAAAAATGCTTCTATCGATTTTGGATAGATATCTTGCCGTATGAGACGAATTTAATGGACAATCTAGTAACAACCTAGTAACAAAATGGTACTGGTTCAAACTGATTTCTGTATGACGGCTTCCATATCACTTAGCGCGAGAAGCCGAGCTTGCTAACATGATATTGAACAAGACTATGGCTACAGTCTAGCGGAATAAAGACGTTACGTAGACAGCGCAATTCTAGATAAGGAAAGCTATTATTGATATTTGTGTGAACAAAAAAAAGAACTCGAAAGTATAAAATCATTTGATCCGCGCATTGACACGCGTGTTTGTCTTTTTTATTAAATAAAATTTCCATGTTGAAAACGTCAAAATACCCGATAGCGATGTGAATGAAAATATATTATGAAACATATGCAGAACATACGTTTCGATATTGATATAAAGTCGGTTTCATTCAATTATCCATTTACTATATATCGTACACAAATTAGGTATTGGTGGGCATTTAAAAGCTATGTTCACTTTTTCTTCATTTTTATTTATACCATTTCCTTTTTTATTAGAGATATGCTTCTTCTAGTATATAATCATTTAAATAAATAATAAAAGTATTAATTATATATCAATGTTTCGGACAAACAGGAATATGCAAATGTAAATTGTAATTTCGGACGAAAGATCTTTAAAATTTACACACAATGAAGATAATTTGAACTTACTCTGAGCATAGTATAACTAAATCCTTATCGGTCGTACCCTCCGGTAGACCTCTTATGTAAACATTAGTTTTTGATAATTGTTCTGTGCCTTGTTGTGGTGGATGATGATGTTGATCTGATGAATGATGTTGGTGTTGATGATGCTGCTGTTGCAGTTGCAATTGTGGTGTCTGAGATTGTTGTTGTTGCTGCGTATGCTGTTGCTGTTGTGGTAATTGTTGCAATTGCTGTTGCTGCTGTTGTTGCTGTTGCTGTGGTAATACCGATTGCTGAGTGCCATTTAAATTTGTAGGACCCATGGTGTTATGTGGCTGTATTGTTGCTGATGTTATTAAATGAGCGTTGGAAGCAGACACTGATGGAATATTGCTAAAGTTTTGTCCAAGACTAGCTGTTGTTGCAGGATTATTAACAATTTGACTATGACTTTGACTATATGCTGGCTGCTGCTGTTTAACGTTATGGTTGTTGTGATTGGTGCTATTGAAGATTAGGGCAGCATTCGACGTGGGATTCAGAAAGGGAGAACGCTGTTTTGTAAAAGAGAACAATTTGAAATAACATAATACGAAGCAGATTTTAAAGAATATACTGATAAAAAAATAGTCGTGTGGCTAATATACTTAGACAAAAAATTGTTGTTATATGTTGCGTATATTTATTTTGTGGAAACCTAGAGAAAAACACACGTTAGGCTTCATTATAATAAAATGTCCTAACATGTGCTCCTCATATGCATGAGGCCTTCAGACAGTAAATTAAATTTGTAATTTTTTTTGAAAAACTGTTTTAAAATTGTCACCATTTCAAGAGATTGAAGGTACGTAGACCATTTGTAAATAAATATTTGGCGGTACACTATATTTCATGTAAAAACATTTGCATGCGTACACACCTATGTTTAATTTTCATGTATTCCTGTGAAAGATATCATTAAAAGACACACACACACACACACACACACACACACACACACACACACACACACACACACACACACACACTAACACAACCACACATACATACAAATAGTTATGTATTTACGTCTGGGCATATATATAATAAACAGATTCCTTGAATTAATTTATGAACACAGGCCGACCAGATGTTAATGCATATACACTAAGGACAATTAGCTATAATCACCCTTATGTTATACAACTTGTTATTATTATTAATTTAAATGGTTAATATTTGTTCTTACAAGTGGTTTATTTACGCACACACTCACATACAGGAAATTTTCATAATCCGCAACAAGCGTATCTTGATGTTGTTGATCAAACAACAATTAAACATCAGAATAGTAACTACTGTTCAATTCGTTTAAGGATTTTCAATTGAAATGAGAATAGAGGCCGAATCAAGTTTGAAACAAGAGAAAATGTAATTTACCGTAAGCCTTTATTTTATAAGAATTTAAAAGCAGTCGTTATATCTAGAAGAGGAAATTTTGATTTTGATTTCAATTTTGACGCATTTACCCCATTTGAATGACCGTCGCATGAAATCCGTCGTTGAAATCCGCAAATATTCTCTAGGAGACATATTCCGGTTAAATGAAGTTCCAAAATAGGCTTAATTGTTCCATTACCTAAAGTTTTTTCCCCAAATCATAGCCTCAAAGCTTTGCAAAAGTTAAACAGTTTACAGCTTAAAGTTTTACATCTTACACCACCTGCGGTTCAGTTTTTATCAATGAATATAGTATCCAGAAAGATTCAGGATGGACTCGGCGTTTATTATACCGATCGATTCAGAATGACTTTAATCTCACTGTGTGCCCTTCGAATTTTTGTGTTCGATCTATAGTCGATAGTTTTTGAGATATTTCGATGTAATTTGGCCCAACTATGATATCTCTCGAATACGGATTAAATCGGTTGACATTTACGGCTATTTCCTAAATAACGCCATATTTAAAAAAAAATATATGAAAAAAATTGCAATTTAATTGCAAAATTTCTCGACAAAAATTTCGATTGGGTGGGCAGAGCTTTCGAATACACACACTAAGTGACATCCGAAGGAAATGAACATTTCGCAGTAGTTAAAGCTGGAAGACGATTTGCAAAGAGCTACGCATTCATCATTTGTATACTTCATTAGCCCGAATATTTTTCATTCAAAATGAATTTCGGTGATGGTGAGCTTTATTTTTACATCAATTTTTATAACTTTCACTACTTAAACTAAATACAAGACTTCAGATGCCGATCTCATCGAATATATAGGTGAATGAAGAAAATCCTAACGCAAAATTCTACAAAATTGAGGTAGTATTAGAGAAGTAACATATGTCGTACACGCTCACTTTGATCTTCCATTGTAAAAATTACGTCTTACTACCATAACACAACCGATCACTTTGAAAGTTTTTTACAGAATAAACGTAAGCCTGCGCTATATGCCTATATATAGTATGAACCCTAGTTATCTGTTTAGCTACCTTGTGTCCACCACCTGATAGTACTTCATACTTCGCTGCATAGCCAAGTGGATGAGATACTTCTGAGGGACTTCAAACTCAGTGTTCACGGGCTTAAATCTCAGCGTACTAAGTCGTAGTTATATTGGATGGTCAGTCGGTCAATGTATTACGCTTACCGATTGCGCACACATTCGCACACACTAAGATGCGACTACCCTCTCTATCCCCTTCCCACTTTTTCTACGTCTATCCAACAATGGCCTTGCTTTATGCACAGAGGACATTTCCTCCCTGGCTGGCCGCTTTAAAAAAAAAAAGTAAAAAAGGATTTTTTGTTACACTACACGGTAAGACTTTATTACCTACGTTTAATTCGGAAGTTGAGTTCAAAACCCAAAAAAACTCTTCTTCCATTAGAAATTACTTTCTTCTTCTTTGTGGCAACATGATGCGTTCAAGTGACTCGCCAATCCATGGGAATATTATGGCAGTCACCATGCGTCTATTGAGAAATTGCCACATAATAGCTTAAGAAAATTATAGGGAGACCTGCTGTTTTCTTTAAGGTAAAAGTTACTCGGACGCATTTGGAAAAACTGAATTTAATTCGAAGATGGGTCGATATATGGCTCGGATACGTATCACTGACGTCAATGTACTATGTATAAATATATGCCAGTGCCATGAAACGCCCACATAATGTTGTAAGAAATTATTTGTAAAATTATATTCGACAAAAAATTCGAAGTTTCCGACATTGAATACTGCATTTTATTGTCACGAACATTTATCATTATTTAATGCGTTTTTAATTCAGCTACTGAGCGTATCAACGTAGGCAGTGTCGAACTAGTGTTTAATAGCGCGTATTGCCTTTCAAAAACAAATATTTTTTGACAGTCCTGTACTCAACTTTTTTCAATGTGCGCAAACACACATCGAGTCACTCAAATGATTGTCAAACAATAATGATTTGAGATTTCCTCCTTTCTATCCAGTGCAGAGGAGTAGCTTTCAGTTTTGAGTCCTCCAATATTTTATCAGGGATTTTTCCAATGTCAAGTTTAGCCGTCCAGTATCTAATTGTATTATCTGAATAGTCAGGTTCTCTTGTTAAGTTTGTATTGGTGACTTTCCTTTCAGGAAATAGTTTTTAGTCACAGTGTGAAGACCATATTTTTTCATTGTGAAAGAAATAAACAAAGTTGTTTACTGTCAATGATTGGCAAATGAGCATTAACCTATTGTATGATATCAAATGTGACATGTAGTCGTCTGAAGGTGTGATCTATCTGACTCCAAATGCATTTTTTTGTTTGTGGCTTTCTCTATTCTTACGTACTCTTGTTATTGCACGATCCACTACGCCGGAGAAAGTATACGATATAGAGTTCAATTGTTTTCCCCTTTTCTAGCAAAAAAAATTTGATGTTCATTGCATATGTACTTGAAGAACAAAGAAGGAAGTAAAAGACAAACAGAAAAACTCATCTTCCTCGTTACAAAAATGTATCTTTATGTATATGTTACAATTAATGACTGAGTTAAATGTACTTGAGATCCTTTATTTTTTTATTTGATTTTCATACTTTTTTATAATTTTTTCAAAAACTTTTTTTCTTTCAATAATTGTACTCCATATATAGAGATTTATTGTCTTAGTACAAGCACACCGTCACAGTTTATTTTCATTTCCATTCATGTATTTTAGACATAGAAGTTTGCGGCCCGTAGCGCTTAGCATAGAATCGTTGTTTAACCTTTTTCTTCTTTCAACGTTCGCTTCAAGTCGTGCACCGCGCTCGTTCGCTTTGCCGCACTATTGCTGTCTTTATTGTTGCATTTACAGCATGTCCACTTACTTAATTTAAACGAGCATGTGTATGTGCAACTGCATGCACGTATATGTCATAATACGTATTCAAAGAATCGTTTTTTGTATCTCCCTTTAATAAAAAAAAATCAGCGTACAAATGAAATACAAACATACGCGCGATAATACACACATGCATGCGTATGCGTATATATCGCATATAAAAAATAAACAAAATATAATTTTTTGTGTTCAAGGTGTTTTTCTCTTGTTCTGCCCACGTTTTTCATTACATTTAAAATTTATCTGTCTTGCGCGTGTTTTTATGAGGGTTTGCTTAAATAAATACATACGTGCAAATATGATACACTCTTGAGAAAAGACATTTTTTTTTGTATGTGTTTGTGTGTGCTTCACGTAATTTGAGTAATTTTTCAAGAGTACACTTGTTATTCTTTTGATTTTTTTCACTTCTTCTCTGCACTTTGTTTTCTTTTTTTTTCATCAAAGCATCATTATTGTCATCAACATCATTATTAGTTTGTCCTGGTATCGTTGTCGTTGCTGTTGCTGTTGTTATTGTTGTTTCATTACGTTATTTCTGCAATTTTTACACCTTTACGCTTTGATTTCCATTTCTTTTTCGCACATTTCTCTCGCCTCTTTCTCCGTAACCGCCTATACAGTTTTCTCTCCCACCATCCTTTTCATTCTTGAAGTCGAATTTTCTCATTATCCGTTTTCTCTGACTTTTCTTTATTTGCTTATGAATATGTTTGGTTTATGAAAAGTTATAAAAAAGATGCACTTTTGTGTGCACTCACAGGCACATATATACATTCCTACATACACAACGTATGTGTAACGCAATACATATGTACGCTGCGATTTTTCATTGATTATTTCATCACATCCGAGTTTGTATAGTTTACGAACACACTAACAAGAATCGCTTTTAGCCAGAATATATTTTCTTTTTATTATAATTTACAGAATTAATTGGAAGTGACTAAACATTCCAAGATATAGTAAAATCCAATCAGATAATTACCGGCATAAACCTGAAAAAGTTAAAGAGAATGCTTATATTTACAAGCTGAGGGATTATTATTTGGCACATTTGTTGTGCTGCGGAATGGCTCATTTAGAACAAAAATAGAATCGTTTGTGATATTTTGTATGCAGCAGGATCCCCACGAAGCGGCTCTAAATTGCCTGAAGTGTTAATAACACAAAAAATACAAAATTAAACAGATCCTTACAACCGACAGATCAGATGCTTTGGTAACTCGAACTCGTTTTGGTCCTGGCAATTTCTGTATCGACAAAATAGCAAATATTTTAGTGTCTGAAAGTATTCGATACAAAAACTTTCACAGTTGATTAGATTCTTTTTTCTAACCACCGTTGGCTATGTTCCCTCAATGTGATGGAATGCTTCTTCGCAACTTGCTAAATGAGTGCATTCGTCTTATAGTAGACGAGAATCTCATTGTGCCTTGCTGTCTATATTGGAGGGAGCTTACATCGTCTTCGCATTCATATTTTTTAATCTGCGCGCCAGTTTTCAGCTGTTAAGCTTTCCGAGCTACAATACCTATTTCTCATCGAAATTTAAGAATTGGGTATATTTTCGCATCAACGGCCATGAATTTTGCTTAAAATGCAATATTTTGGGGGTCTATAGACCCACACATAGCACAAATTTTCAGGATATGCGTTGGACGCTAGTTTATATATTATTTTTTTTACTATTTTAGATTTCATCGTGCAAACGCAGTTGGCTCGAGAAGAGAACAATATTCGATCGAGCCATAAGTGCTCCCAATATCAGAAAATGACAATTCTTGCGCACAGTGCACTCTATAGTCACCACTACGTCAAATAATAAATCGTTCCATTGCACTAAGACGAGAAATGAAACCACTATTTTCTGATTGGAGGGCTTCTCACCGGATGTCGATTAGATTGATATATCAAAAAGTATCCTACTTTCAATATCCGTTATCCCGAGCCGAAAGACCGAAGCCGAAGATTGCTAACTGAAAGCGATAATCTTGAGTATATACAAAAAATTCGATCTAAATCATTCATCCTTATCAACATTTGCAAGAAAATCGAACACGTAAGCCCCCAGGATCGTAATCGCATTTTACTGAAGTTTGTAAACAGTAACAGTGACAAGTGGACTCGGAATTAAGGTCTACACAATATATTCAAAAGTTGACGTCAAAGTGATTCTTTAGTACGATAGAAGATCAAAAATCGTTTAGTTAATTAAGAGTTTCTACTACTGTCGTCGACGTTACCTCTTCAGTCTATCATATACGAAAATTTATGGAAAATAACTCTTCTGAAAACGTAAGATCACGTGCTCACAATATAGAATATTTTTGTACCCTTTTTGAGGTTATTTCATTTCTTATTTTCAGTATTAAGAACAAGTTCACAGAAGAAGAAATCCTACCCTGTAACACTTGTGTACAAAAATGGAATATTTTGGCCAGGCCTACCCAATCTTAAAGTGTATCAAAATTTAACTTTATTTTTCAGTATTTTTACAACGCGCAGGAACAAGCTTCAAAAAAACCCATAAAGTATATAAATTCTTGGACAGCTTCAAATTTCTAATCCACCTAAGAATGTCCATCTGTCTCCCTGTCCGCCTGCTCAACTGCCTGGTATCTCTGGTAAACATTCTCACGTTTGAAAAAATGAAGATATCACCCAAAAATGTGCAAAAGCATTTTCAAGTAAGCTACACTTTTCAAAGAGCACGCCTACAACGCCCACGCACCTATGCGACAAAAACTTTTATTTTGGAAATAAACAAAATCGCTTTCGTCCACCCCATATTATAGAGCATGACAATTTAGTTCTTTTACTCTTTTTTTGTCTTTTTAGGATAACGGCGTTGGGTACAAAAGATTCGATCGCAACCACATATAATTTTCTTACTTGTTTATTTTTATGACCAATCACTCAGGGTATGCCTCCTAAGGGTGTAATATGGTGGTGGGCATAAAGAAGTAGAGAAGCAAGGAAAAGGCGGGGCTGTAGCCCGATCGGTAAGTGTTACGCCTTCATTGACCGAATCTTGACGACAACAACGACCACACTTCCATCGTAATTATGTTTTTTATCGCATTAAGGATTAGACATGGACATGCCGATACAATATTTGCGCTTCTTCTCTACCTGCCAATATGATGGTTTGTCTATATTACAAATGGGTTAAGAAAAATCCGTAAACTTCCATCTGTTGACGTACGGATATAGATATTAATCTTAGATTATAAAGCAAACCTTTTAATTAAGTATATTCTAACGAATATGCATGAACGGTTTATTGAAATATAAAATTAAGTTTGAATAGACTTGGAGACAATTCAATTAAAAAAAAAAGGGAAATTTTAATAATTGCTCGCGTTGAAAAATAAACAAGGCATGATGAGCAGCCTTCATACAAACACTGCGTACGTGTTAATATTAATACGATATGAATGATGATCAAAGGGTATGGTATGATAGCTAAGACAAAAAGAAATATATATATATATATATATATATATATGACATTCAATTTGGGCCAATAACAAAAACTGTAGCGGAAGCTTGTTAATGAGTAGCCAGCCGGCTTTAAACAAAATTTTTGGTTATAGGCAAAAAATATTTAACGTAATAAAAAAAGGATAAGGCTTCAGTGGATATTATAACCAATGCATTTGCACATACACACATGCGCAAGCACATACGTTCCTGGGAAAGAGGAGAGGATGAAAGAAGAAGACAGACAGGCAAACACACAATCATAGAGCGGAGATAGAGATAGATATATATACATATATGTATATATATATATATATATATATATATATATACATAGAGAGAGAGGGAGACACTTTTGCATCTAATATTACATACAGTGCAATATCACAGTAATTAGAATCATTCATCGAACTGAATCGAACTAAGCACGCACGTACATGCACACGCGAATGAAAAGAGGCCGTCAATATCAATAGTAATAATAATTATAATAAAAGTAGTAACATAATAATAGTAATAGTAATAATAACAACATTAATAATTGTAATAAATAATTCACGTATTATTATAATTGTTATAATAATACGTGATAATAATAACAACAACGAATAAATATAATAATAATAAAAAATAATAATAATAATAACAAATAATAATAATAACAAATAATAATAATAGCAATAATAATAACAATAATAATAATAATAATAATAATAATAATAGAAATAATAATATAAATAATTATTATTATAATTATAATATTAGTACATAACAATAATAATAATAAAAATGATAATAATAATAGTAATAATAATAATAACAAATAATACTAATATTAATAATAATAATAAAAATAATAATAATAATAATAATAATAATAAGAAATAATAATAATAATAATAATAATAATAATAATAATAGAACAACAACAATTCGATTATTTGTATTTGCACACAATTGCTGCGCTGTTTAAATTAAAACTCTCAGCTTTTTTAGGGCGTCACACAACAACACCGGTAACAGCAGCAAATTTTCTCAACTAACAATAACAGTGGACTTGTAGACTGTATACTAGACATGAGACGACAACGATAAAACAAAGCTAAAAAAAAATAAAAAGAAAAAAACAACAACGACAATAATAACAAATACCAATAACCATATTATGTTTGAAATGAAAAACTGAACGATCGAATGCAAAGAAAGAAGAGTAAAATTAAACAAGGAAAAAATCTTAAAACAAACCAATCTGACGAACATATGGCAGTTATGACACTATAAATAGACTAATGTGCTAATCTAAAATATGCGACATACTGTATAATAGATACCACAGATAGATCGGGAGGAATGTAGAAACACTTGAGTTGCCAGTATTGTTCTTGTTGTTGCTTTTTTTAGTAAATTTAATAAACAAGAGCAAATAAGCTTAACATACCACAAGGAAATCGCATAAGAAAAAATTTTTTTTTTTTTTACAAATTATATATCAATGCACACATATGCCGAAACGCTGAATTTCGCAGACGGCAGGCATATTAGACGTGGAGCAGCAATAGCAACAAAAATAATTTCATTCGATAATAATAATAATAATTGCACAAAATCAGTATACAGACCTCTAGGTATGTATTTGTAAATGTTAGCCTGATTATTGTTTTCGTAGTTGTTGGTGTTGTGTCGCCTTTGTTGTTGCAGTTAAGAGGGGATTTTATCCAAAATTTTTATAGTATAAAATAGGTTTTCCTTCATCCGTATGGTAACAAATAATTTTATCCTTTTAATATATCTTCTTACAAACTAATCACTTGAACTTAGCCGTTTACACATACATAGATACACACGTAGGAATCTTCTTCCTAAATTTTTCTTTTTTCCTTTTATTTTTTTGGTTGTTTCACATTAAATTTCTTTCTTAAAATTTTATTTATATACTTCTTTTTTCTAGCCTTAAGTAGAAAATTTGAGAACTTTTTTCTTTTTTTTGGTTCTTGGTTTCTACCGCTTTAGAGATGTTAGACACGTTCGTATTGTTTGCAATAATTTCGAGTGCATGTTACTTGAGATTATGAAAAATTATATTTAATGTAATGTATATATAATATGTGTATATATATTTATATATATATATATATATATATTTATATATATATATATGTATATATGTATATATATACGTAAGCATGTGTGCGCGTGCAAATTTTCTTTTTTTTTGCTTTAACTATATGTATATTGTAAGCGCAGTAGAGTACCCACAACTTGTAATGAAAAAACGCGTCTATCTGACGCTAACAACTCTGCGAATGTTATACTCAAAGATGACTGAAAAATATGCATGAATTGACTTAAAATACAATCACAGTGTCTGTGCATGAGTATATCCGTGCAAGGGTATGTGTGTTTGTGTTTGTGTGGTTATGTGTCTGCGTGCTTGGGTTCGTGTGAGTGTGAAAGCACAGCTCTAAACATGCATAACAGCCTCAGTAGCAGTCTGCTTGTTGGTGGTAGCTCTTTCAAAATATCATCACATGTGAAGGTAACAAGAAAAATAACAAAATATAAAAAAAGAAAAAAGGAAAAAAAAAATTAAAAAGAAACACAATAACATTGTTTTTCTCACAAATGTTAGAATAAAGTCCAACTAGCGGTGGCGCTGGTTGGTTGGTTGGTTGGTTAACTGCCTAAATAGCTAACAATATTAAATTCCTGTTACTGTACAGCTGTGTTTGCTAACAGAGTCACAGAAGAGCAAGTTGCTTTCGTTTATGTGAGGGCCTGCTACTAAGCTTTATTTATGTATCTAACAAATCAACCGACAGTCAACATCTACACACAAAAACACTCTCTTCCTGCGTCTGTGCAGCCAACTCTCTTTCTCTATTTCTATTTCTCTATCTCTCTCTCTCTCTCTCTCTCTCTTCATCTCTCTCTTTATATAATGGCACTCTATAGAATAATAGTTAAAGTGTTGTTGTTATTGCTTATTTGTACTGTTAGAAAAATACCGTACGTTTTAGCGTAGCTAACTTTACAGCGCAAGCTCCGTTATGTTTGATTTTGCTTATAAATATATGTGTACCTATGTGTGTTTGTCATACTTAACAACTCTCAATTATTTAATTTTTTTTTTGTTTTTTTGTTTTACTTTCGTCGTCAGCTGTAATCATAGTGTCATCTGTGGATACCAGATGCCGGTTTTTCGACTGCACTGAGATGAAATTTGTTCATACAACAAACGGAGAGATTGCGTTTTCTCTATATAGGTATGTGTATGTGAATATTATGCTTCCACTCTCTTTTATTTAATTTAACTTTCTGTTTAATGTGTGGTTTAAACTTTGATATTTACCTCAAAATATGTGACATTTGTCTAAAATTAAAATAGTTGCTTTGAGCCATTTACTTAAAAGATACCGAGTATTCACAAAAATGACAAACGATCATATTTTCGTTATGTAATCTCAGATGAAAAGTATGCAGCATAAGTAGTCATCATTTTGGAAGAGTAGCATATGGAAATTATAGCCCCTTTTCCATATTCATTGAACGGAGAACAAGTGATGGGATTACATGTGATAGAATACGTCTGCTTCTTCTCAGACGTTACCTGAACCGAGCACATTCGAGCACATTTGAAGGAGCCTTAAAGTGCAATTAGATGTCAAGTCGTTTCTTTTTTTTTGCTTTCTTTTTTTTGGTTCTACTATCGAAAGACGCAATGACTGGCCAATGATTACATCTGAGTATTTAATTTACCCAAGTAAAATTTTCAAGAAAAAAAAAAAGAGCACAAGATTCCAATATATTGAGCACGTGTAGTAAAATCGCCAGAAATTGTTCTGTCACTTTTACATAGAGTGCCATTCTTCTATAAGCGTACATTCTTTGTTTGAAGCATTGTCTTAGGGACTATAAAGATTTCGTGACTTTCATTTAAGAACAGAGTTATTCTATAAACTTTGGATAAAGCAACAAAGATGCCATTCTTTTTATGTATAGCGATTGAAAATTCAGAAATTGTCGAATAATCAAATTGATCGGCAGGAAAGATTATAAGAAATTCAGTCAATTGAAGCGTGGAACCTCACAGGTCGAGCCCCAATGCTATGATGAAAATCGATTTGTTTTTGTTGGTATAGCTACCATAGAGTGGTCGAGAATGTTTGCCGAACAATTGTTCATATTTTGCAGCTGCACTTCCTCGCATTTAACCAAATTTTCTTTTTTAATTTATAGCAGACTTGGACTGGAATTGTAAAGGAAATATATCATTAAATGGCATTTTTATTACATCTTATCGGCATTTGTAGTAGTTATGTCAAATGGTAAATATTTCATTTCACACGGTGTGTCAGGTCAGTCAAGTCAGTCGAACGAAAATGAATATGTGGATTTACGTGCGTATATGCCTACAGACGTCTAACGCAGTTAATTGGTTAGCCTTGTGCTAATTATATGAACACCTGTTTTCTAAGTTTCTTTCAATGAATCATTCGCTGAGTATTCATATCTTGTCAATGGCTATTTATACCATTTATTGGTGGCTTTCACATTCTTGAGCTACTTTCGAAATTGACCAAAACTTTTAGTTTAGTAAGTGCCTGTCGAATATCGGCCTTAGTCTCTCTAATGAAATTGCTTCTAAAACAAGCAAGTTTGTCTGATTGTAAAATAGATCGCCAACAGATAAGGACTCTGGGTTTGCGAATTAAAAGAGAATGGAGATAAGATACCCTTTAAGCCCTCCATTTAGAATTAAAACAGATTTACAATGCATTTGAATGCGTTTATCTATTCGTTAAGTCCAGAGCCATGTACCATGCAAACTAGTCCATCTTTTTCCTTACAAAAATTTATCTGTGCTGCTGCCGCAATATGCGGGCGTGCTTTATCGTATTATAATGCAGGAGTGTTGTCTGTCTTGACAGTGTTCTTTCACATCATTCTCACCGGTAAAAGTGGCTATCTGACTATTCTCAGGAAAAAATGAAGCTATTTTTCCTTCATTTGTTTGTCTTATATAAATGTTGCGCCGATTGAGCTCTTTTTCCCATATGTTTAAGTTTTATTATTAATAGTAGTGTCATATAACTTATTTGAAGTTTTTTGTTGCAACCGTTGTAGTTGCTTGCTGTACTTCTCAGTAGATGTTTACCCATGCGGCATCCCACACACAAATGTTTTTATACGCAGATTCTTCACTATTTTCCAAGCTTTTGAGTGCTAGCATAGAGGGATGCATGGATTATGTAATGCGTCACTCAGTTGTCATTTTGGATTAGTTTTCTTCGGTTACGTCTGTAAGTGGACCCCTTTCGCGAAATTCATCGGTAAATTGAAAACGTTTACGCGAAAATTCATTGTATCAGCGATTCAATGCGGAAACAATTTTAACTTCCTTTTCTTCACGTGGCAGTCGAACTTTAACAAAGTAATAAATTAAAGCACGAAAATCTTAGAATTGCTTTCCAATAATAAGGGATCGCTAAGAAAAGCTAAGAATGTTTTAGATGCAAAACTTCCTGCATTATCTAAATATTAATAAGAGTTGGAAACTAAGCGTTTACCATTCAAGTAGATTCTGTCCTCTATTATTGCCATGGCCATTGTTCTCACTTCTGTACAGTTGCTATCGTGCATAGAAATCCGATTTTTCCACATAGAATTGAAGCTACTATGTAGTCTGAATATATGCTGCATATATGTATAGTGTACAAATATATATTTGAAATGCCTAAACATTGAGAACGTCCAGATATATCTTCGACCGAATACAATGAAGGGCTCAGATATTCAAAGGCGATAATAGTGCGTCCAAAAGTGTCGATAGTCTTACGCATCGGTGAATTGTAGGTTGTCTTGTACGTATGTATAGGTATATGCATTCAAGTATTTTTCGAAAGGGAGAGATTTGTTCATCAATCGAGTCCTTTAACAGGGCCACTCGGGTTTCTCAACGTTCTCATCCATTCGTTCTGGAGGCCCCCGCATATCGCAAGTCACGCCACCGCGAGTTATCGGTCTTTAACTGCTCTGCCCGCCTTTGATGCAACCTACCAGTAATGATATTTCACATTGTTCCAGAAATCGAACGTACACAGGTACTCTTTTAATTCTTCTTGATAACCGACGTGCCCTTATGTATAGATATAAAACATCCCCAAAAAACAAAGAGGGAAGACTTGCAGGGAGGCTTAATCGACGCAGAACCATTATCATATTACCCGATTCTTACTGCGTTTACTGGCTTGATACAGGTACTTTATCTATGATACCCTGTGAGCTTCAGCTTTTTGAACAGTGCACAAAATTTCTATTGCTAATTTTTATATTCTTATTCCATAAGGATTTTTTTCTAGGAATGGAAATCACCTGTGATATGGGTTCCGGGACAAAGGCTCGGTGATATTCAATTTTGACACAGGAGAGGTTTCTTTCTCCCTTAGACTTGTGGACCATGAGCTTATGGTATGATATATTCTTAAAATATTTATTTATATAAATATGTATAAAATAATTTCCTATTAATAATAACGGGTTGTGGACCCCTTGAATAAAGCAGTTATTTTAACTTCCTTTTCTCCTTTCGTGATAAAAATCAACAGTAGTTTTTCTATCAACAGAACTACCATTGAATCTAATGAAAAAAATAATGAAAACTGAGGAATATTTTGTTGAAACCGTTTTGCGCTATTTTTGTGATCAATTCCAGAGCATATTTTGTATATATACATATATTGTTACGAATTTCCGCTCCTCGATACGGTTCTTATCACTAGATCGTGGACATTGAAAAGAAAATGCACTTCAAAGTTTTATTATGTTCTTAAATGCAGGATTATTTACAATTTATTATTTATTTCGTTTTTAACGGTACTTTTTGACTGCTCAACACAACTATTATTATTCTTTACTTGAACGTTCTCTTACGACTCAAATGTTCTCGTATGGCTCATTGTTGTCTTCCGACTAAACTGTCTTCCGCAAATAGCCTACTTATATACATTTTTACAAGCATGTTACGATCACCTAACTTCATGGCTTCATTTTTAATCCATTAACCTGCTTTTCTGCTAATCGTTTTCCTCGGCCTGCAGCTGTATGACGCGCCGCGCATGTGCACTTTGGTTTTTCTCTGTCGATTTTCCTGCTAATCTTTTTCGTTGGCCGGCAGCTGCCTGAGGCGCTGTGAATATGCACTAGGGAATTTATTACTTACGAAAATCAATTAGCATTAAATGGATTTGCGATTTTCGTAACAATATATATATATATGCATATATATATATATATATGGGAAGGTCAAAGTAATATGAACACTTAACATATCGGCATCGGTATAATATTTAGTTATTAATAAAGTCTTGGGGCTCCATCTGCTTATAGAAAGGTTGTAAATCTAAGCGAAAGAGGTTCGTAGATTGTCGTTGCTTCAATGGTATTGGAGATGGATATCTACTGCCCACTGTCCTCTCTATTCAAACAAAGATTGAATCTTGATCACACTATCATCTTGGAATATGACAACGTTTGGAAGTAATATGCTAACCATAGCACGAATTTTATCATCGAGAATATCGAGATATTTATTCGCGGCAGTCCAGCCAAAGATGGGAACGCAATTATTAGATAAACGCCACGATATAGCCGCTCAGATCCTACGGTTGACTGTAGTTAGTGGGCAATCTGGATCGTATTTTGGAGTTCTCTAAGCACATAGCCGCTTGCTTATGGAAAACCATGTACACGGTGATTGATCGGACCATATTCTTCTCATCATAAAGTGCCCAGGTTTTATAATCGCGGTACCACTTCCTTCGCAGCTTAGCGCTGGCGTTATAAATGATTTCGCAATTGCAGTCCTACCGGGAATATTAACTTTGTAGAAGTTCCGCCATACTGTTTTTGTCGACGGAATATTTCTCCAAAGATTTTTAAGCTCTGCTGTCACTTTTGTCGTGGTAGTTTTATGCCATCACGGCAAAATCCTTTCTAATGTTCGTTCGTCTCTGTCAGTTAACTTTGATTTTCGCACAATATTCCTTTTCGCCGGTGATGTTTTACCATATTTTCTTTACGTCGTTACTATCGAGAATACTGTCGCTCGTGAAACGTTAAATAGTAACGTATTTTTGTTCTAGAGGCTACTGCTAACCGATCACCAATCATTTGCCCTCTTCCGAAGTCTCAGAGATGACGCATGTCGTCGATCGTTTGTTTTAGCCGTGGCAGAACTAAGCGTTGAATGCAGTGCACGTAAACTGCACAACACATACGTGTCGCATGATTTACACGGAAATAGTGTTGCCAACATGCAACAAAATGGTACTATAATATGATTAATTTGTCCATCCCAAGTATATATTAAGATGGATAGAACGAGCAAAACGGGAGGCATAACTCCATCGATTTTTTATTGTAATACAAAAAATAATATTTAGAAATATTTTATTAAGGTTTGACTTAAGTTTGTGCTAATAACCTGTTCTTGGGGATGGTGGGGATGAGAATTAAAAGGACGCCCCCAAACCGTATTTAACTTTTCCTATTGCCTTATATTTACGTTAAAGAATCAAATAAACACAAACAGATTGTTTGCATTCAATAAAGCAGACCAGCATGTAACGTGTCGAGTGTAACTGTGTAAGCTAATTATAAATATTTGTCTAATTAACATTCGATTTTAATCAATCTTATCTTCTGATATGAATAAATTAAAAAATGTTGTAAGCAAGTAGTTTGAAGATGTTTACAAAAATAAGTTACGATTAAAGTTAACTTTTTATCTTATCTAAATGCCTTTAGCTAGCTACAAACGTATATATGACTGGACAACATTTCTCTAGTGGGCCCACTTGTAAATTTCATAAAGTAATTGTCAGTTTTTTTTTACATGATTTTTTTTTATTTTTTTTTTTTTTTTTTTTTTTAATAAAGTTTATGTAGAAAAGTTTATTTTTGCAAAGTACGTACGCTCTTATAAAGAAAAATATGGAATATAATGCTGGCGATGAAGCCAACGACAGATATGTACGTATTTAGGTCCGTGTGAGAGCGTATTTGTTGGTATTTCTGTATGTGTACGCATGTATGTGTGAATGTATTTACAAGAAGAGTAAAAGTGCATTAAACTCTAGATACCACTTGGGATGCAGGAAACTAACTGAGAATATGTTGTTCTGCTATATATGTAGCTCACTTGTTATAAGAATATATGTACGTACGCCATATAAATATATAGCTTATATATATATATATATATATATATATATATATATATTTGTATCCTGTGCATATATGCGGTTAAGTTTAAGAAATGGCTCGGGCTC
Source organism: Glossina pallidipes (assembly GCA_000688715.1). Classification (NCBI taxonomy): domain Eukaryota; kingdom Metazoa; phylum Arthropoda; class Insecta; order Diptera; family Glossinidae; genus Glossina; species Glossina pallidipes. Next base: position 819,566 of record KK499838.1, read on the forward strand.
GTGTGGATTTGTAAAACAATATTAAATATTCCATAGAGTTTAGTTAATACTTTTTCCTGTTATTTTACCTCATACCTCAGCCAAATAAAGTTAATATTGTAAATGCTAAAGAAAGAATAATTCCGCGATTTGTATGATAGCGTAAGTAGTAACAGGTAAATATGTCATTTAGTCACCGAAGTTAGAATGCTTAACACAACATGTTGATCACTATCAATTTTAATTTTGCTAATATCAGTGTAGTGCTGTCACGAACTAAGACCGCTTGCTATTCGAGCTTTCACATTTGCAAAAAATGAAATAGAATGCTGATACTTGACATACAGCCATGGCCATATAAATAGAACAAACCTAAACAGAGGCGTTAACAAAAATACTTTAAGCATACAATTACAATATTTTATGTTCTTAGTTGAGATATCATAACACTGCTTAATATTGCTGTAAAGAAATTATTCTTTCCTGCCGCGTTTTGACGTTTTTCCAATTTATATCTATAGACTACTCTCCGGAAATAGACATAAAAATAGTACAAATAAATATGGAAGCAATTTTCTGATAACTATTCCGCCATCTTGATTGCATTCTTTGTTAAGTTAATTAGAAGTTTTGCTAAAAGTCACAATAAGCTTTGGCGCAATAACCGAACATTTATCAAGGGCTAGAAACACTTGACTTGCGCGAAAACGTATTGAAGTTGTAATAAGCTTTAGAAGAGCTACGAGAAAGTCTCAATTTAGGTAAAAATGATGATGATTATTGGGAAGTTGTCAAGGAAGCTTGGGATTCTACATTAAAAAGATGGATCAAAAATTTTTGGGAAGTATATGCCGCAGTTGTTAAGCTATAATAGAGAATTTGCAATACAGTACAATGGACTATGGAATACAGTACAGGTGGAGTAATAGGGAAAAATTCGTCTGCTATACCCTATGCCTTATGTATTACTGGTCATGTTAAATCTTCGTGAATATATCTAATATTCATAATAATTAAAAAAGTTACACTTTTTACTACACCGATCCACTTCAGAATCATCTTCGAAATCTTTAGATTTAATTTTCACTATCCAGCTCTTCGTCCGTCCCTCTGTCTGTTGTCTGTCCACATAATTGATTTCCAATACACAGTTCGCTACTTTTAAGATATTTGGACAAAGTTCAGTGTGTTTTGTTCGAGGGACGAACACTAGTGAAAACTATTTGGATCGGGCGCTCGTTATAATGCCATACATTGTAAAAGTCATTATATGAAAAACATTCGCAATTTTCAAAATTGCTCAGTAAATACTAATAGCTTTTTGTCATTCTAAATTAATGTAAAACATACGAGTCAGGTGGGAGATGTTCGTAAACAAACCTTTATATGGCCAAAACATCTACTTTTTCACATTTTTTTTGCTTATGCTGACATTTTTGATAAGAAAGTGAAACACTTCCCAGGAAAAGTAATCATTTACATGGAAGTAAGGTAAAATTTGTGATATTTCATCTTGAAAATTTGTAGAGAAAGAGTGATGCGAATAAAGAAAATGTGCTGTAGGATATTTAAAGGATGTCCTTTCTCAGCTAAATATTATTTTTTTAAACTGTTTTTATCTGTATTTACATACAGATAGATAAGGGATAGACCCCCCTTTTATGATAATCACTTTATAAATCGATTTAGGCTTGTCTGTCCATATTTCCGTCTTGTCTCTCGGAATTCAATCTTAAAGCCGCAATTGTTGAAATATTTTGACGATATTTAGTACATTTGTACCACGTTTGACGTATTTTAAGCCAAGGACGAATATGTTTGAATTGGAGCACTTCTCCTTTAACGCCTTAATTTGAAAAGTCGTAAAAACAAACTTTTTGCAATTTTTTTACGGATCCTTTAATAAACTTTGTTTTTTATTTATTCTCACGCTTATTCATACGCCCATGGCTGTGTATATGCTTAGTTAACGGCTACGCGCACAATACAGTTAAAAACTACATGTAAGAGTTTAGAGCAATTTTACTAAAAATATTTGCCAATATCGTCCAAAGACATTGTGTAAAAATGATTGAAATTGAACAAAATGAATGAATATTTGTAAATATATTTATAGCAAAGTACAGCCGTTATATATGCATTTGGGAAATATTTTGTCATTATTATTCATTTGTATATGGGCCAGTGTAGTCGTAGATCTTATTGCGATTAAAATGTTAATATGAAGTAACGAACGCGAAGAAGCACATAAAGACCAAACTGAAATAAGCTTAAGTTTAGTGAAAGTTGAAGTAAGATTAGAAGGAAATCTAATTTAAAAAGAATTTTAGATGTTAGCCTTAAAGGAGATGTAGATCTATACGAGTAATTACGGAGACAAAGTATATCTGCATGAGTTTTCATTAATGACTTTGTTTCGAGTTCTTTTCGCATAAGTTCTTGTTTAGTGAAGTTTCTATGAGCGTCATGAACCAATCAAATAACACGATCTGCATGCTTCCTAATATCTTTCGTTAAGGAAGATGCTAAGAAACAGTGTGCTAATGACAATATCTGATGCAATCATTAAATAGTCTGAAGACGGAATGTTATGGATGATTGTAATAAAATGTTTTTAAAATTCCAGAAGACTTATCTCACCTTCAAGTAGAAGAGAATTAGTATTAAATGAATAACATTTCATACATAAATAATATAAATTATAATAGCAATTTATAACTGAAGAATAATCTTTAATCTTTAAACTATTTTGTGGGTATATATATATATATATATAATATTAATATATGTTCAAAATAAGAAAGAAAAAATGAAAATTGTTCGCAAAAATCTTTACTTTTCCCGACAAAAAAAACAACAACCAAGTTTTATAAAAACTTTTTGTTATAAACCCAACAAGTTGAGACTTGCGGAGTGAAAATAAAAAAAAAAAAAAAATAAAAAATAAAAAAAAAAGGAAAAAAAAGTGATATACACTGAATATAAAACTTATTTTATGCCGCACTGCATGCAAACATATTATTTATCTTTGTACACACACATTGCATACACACATACATTCATATATATATATATGCATCGAAACCAAGAACGGCACCCCAAGCATTCTTCTTCTTCTTCTGTTTAAGAGAACAAAATTTATGGTAATATTCTAATGTAACAAACACATGCGTTTGTATCTGCACCAATGCATGAGTGCGTGTGTAATAGAAGAAGGAAATCGTCCTTTCTCCGATTCTCGCTTATACGTTCCATCTTCCAAAAAATTGAAAAAATTAAACTATTTTGTTACAAACTACTCAAAACCATAAGAAACTTTGACACTGGCATACACAATCCTACATATACGTGTATAAGTAAATATTTATATGAAATGTGAAATGCACTCGTTTCAACAAATATACATCAACACATAATTTAGAGCTCAACTCAACGCTTTTGAGAACTCCTAAAGGCACATTATTGGTTTGATTGTATATAGTTATGTGTTCTCTCTTTGTATACGAAACGGCACGTAAGTACTTTACTTTTATGATATTGTAAATACCAAATTTAGATATATATCTATATATATATATATATATATATGCCTTATGATTTTCTTGAAAAACTTTTTATATCTTCAATCTTCAGGTCAAACATACATTAATTCTTCTTCTTATATTATATAAGATGATACATATAATAGACCCTACACATTGTATATATGTTGTATGTAAAAACATCGAAAAGTTGTGTTGAGCCTTTCGATCGACATGAAGCGGTTTAATTATAAATATATAAAAGTAGTCTGCGCTCCATACTTTTTCGCGTAGTTTCGGTAATAACAATAATAATTATCATAATAGTAATCCGATCCTTTGCCAATCAATTTTACATTGAATGTAAACACAATGCAGTCATAAACAATTCCGCAATCCCACGTTCAATTAATATCTTCCATTGGGTAAAGGTAGACTTGCAAATTTAAAAATTATCGAACTTTTAAGTCGACCGTCGATTAATTCGTTCGATTGATATTTGAAGTTTCAACTTTTTATTTACTTTTTGGCAGCAGGCAGGCGGCCGACCACGCTCTTCAATTGGAAGCCTGAGTAACCTTCAATTGATTGCTTAGTGAAACTGAACATACATACAGATTATAAAAGAAAAAAGCAAAACGGTATGAGATAATTCATTCAAACTATTATCTATCTCTAGCCATTACATCGCCATCTGCTAGATAGGATACGAAGAAAGCACAACTAGTCCTTTAAGGTCGGATTTAATCATTTTTTAATTATCATCGTACAAATGGAAGTCTTGCTTGAGTTAACAGCAACAAGTCCATGATTGAAACCAGTGTTAATTGGAATAATGATGACGATGATGAATACGGGGGGGAAGGCAGCACATTCCAGTTATATGCTCCTAACATTTCCTGTCCAGGTTTTGCCATATAAGATCGAATGTCATCATACTGCAAAATTCTGACATATTGCGCCCATTTTTCGTCCCAATCCGCATCATTTGCTGTTCATAGCTTCCTCTAATGGTTGCTCCCATAATACATGACCCCGCCCAGCAAACAATTCCGTGAAATATTATTCTTCGTCCGTATATCGCATTTAGAATGAATTGTTGAGTATCCAAAATTCGTCGTGGGGGAAATATAATTTTAGCGTTTATTTATTTATTTATTTGTTTTTTTTTTTTATATATAAATTTCTTTTTTTTTTTTTTTTAATATTACACTATAAAGAATATACGATGATAGTAGTAATGATGGCATTGAAGTTTATACATCGGTCCGTTCGTTGGCAATGTGTTGTTTGTAAATTTTAATTATATAAATTATAAGTTGATTTCATATTTACTTATTTGTATTTGCAAAATTGTGAAATACTAACGAATCTTTCTCAATTGAACTAAAATAAATCAAAAGTATTGAAAAATAAATATTTGAAGAGCTCATGAGGCAAAACGTATTTATTTACGTTATACGTAAAATATTGAACTCAATTTTAAAGAACGAAATATAATCAGCACAATACAACTGCAGTCAAATGTAAATTTGAATTTTATTCGTGTCTTCATAACAACAGTTACTCTTATTTCAAAAATTTCATATTTTTTGTTATTAACTCGTGGATAATAAGTAAGCAAGATAAGTATCAATGTACTGAAGAAGTACTTTTATAGTAGAAATACACACAAATATACATAACTCTATAGGACTTTTTACTTTGGGCATATTTTGAAGCGATGACTTGGCCCAATAAACATCGAACTCTCAATCGATTACTAATTTACTAAGAATCTTCGTAGTATTTAGTGTTCTAGGATTGGGTTTTTACAGACGTCCAGAGGCTTTTAGATGAAACTGGCATGAAACTGGCAAAGTGTCGTGTACTTAAACTTCGATATCTATATAATGCGGCATGAAAATCGGTACAATCTTCCTACGAGGCATCTTCTCATAACGCGTTTTTCATACAAGGCGTTGTTGTGATCAATCATCAGTGATAAAAGAAAAAAATGTCCGCTCTCCTTGCATGTGTATTGAGATTATATGAATTTCGGTATCCCGAAAGAGTAGTCAGTCAAAAGAAAATGCCCCGATATCAGTTTTATCATAAAATGCTTATAAAAAAAATTTTCTGCAATGTTGCTCTGAATAACTTGGAAAAATTTGTCTATGGTTGCACATACTTCATATGTTTTTTATTATTCATATTTATGGATTATTCCCGCTTTCCCGTCGTTACCTAATTTTCCTAAAACGGGGCAAACAATAAAGCATGACTTCCTTTTAAAAGTGCTAGTTATTTGTAAAATTCATGTAATTAATCTGAATATCACATAATGTGGTTTCCATATAACCCGGTACGAATTAATTGCATTATGCTAGACTTCATTGTGCAAATGAAAAAGTAGCGAGCAGATATTTTTAATATAAAAATTCCCCTTTTTTTCTGGACAGAATATTAAAAGATTAAACTTTTTCATGTACATGTACATTTCGCTTGGTTTTATTAAGAGGTGGTCCAAAGAGTTTGATGATCCTTATGTTATCCAAACACTGTACATGTGTTTGGTTAGCCCTATACTTGAGTATGCTTCTGTTGTGTGGTCTCCTTCACATAGGTGCTATATAGATTCACTTGAGTCTATTCAAAAGCAATTCTTGCTATTCGCCCTTAGGAATTTAGATTGGGATCCGTCTGCTTCTCTTCCCCTCTATGAAAATACGTTGCTCCTGTTGTCCTTACCGTCTCTGGAGAAACGTAGATTTGTTCTTGACGTTTGCTTCGTAATCAAAGTCATAAATGGTGCTGTTCATTCGCCGTCATTACTTGGAGAAATAAGTTTGAATTTTCCTAACCGCTTCTCTAGGCACTTTACCTTACTTAAGGTTAGTCAATGTAAATCTAATTATGAGCTGTTTAACCCGCTCTGAGTTGTTTGCAACAACCTAAATGACGTCTATCACTTATTCTCATTATCGGACTCTTTGAAGTCCATTAAAGCAACATTGCTTAATGCACGTGGTTTACCCATGTCGTACCTGAACGAGCTTTTAACCCTAAATAGTCATTATGACTCGAAAATGAATTGTTGTTAAATATTTTCGGCTGCCAAGCTTATGCATGTTTGCGATGGCTTAGGGGTTCATTTGCAATTTGGTCCTGTACCGGTTGTGGGTGTGGCTCTGCGCTAATTGTGTACATGCTTTTTTTCTTCTTATTTTTTTCTTCTTATTTGTTTTATTGTACTTATGCTAAGTTTTAATAATAATTATTTTAAGATTTACTTTAAGAGTCATTTGAACTCGACTGTCATTTGTTTTTAGTTGAGTTCCTGCATAAGTAGAATAAATAAATAAAATAAAATAAATAAAAAATGTAATAAAAAATTTCAACAAATGTTTTTTAAGGCATGACTTGAAACTACCGATCTACCGTTTTCGTATATGTAAAGCTGTAAACAATTTGCAACATTTAAATACTTATCATCCAGGCCTTATACATATAAAGATATCGGATATATTGTGATGTCCGTAAGCCAACGTTATGTATACGGGGAAAGTTGTACAATTCCTTTAAACTTTTTAAAAGACAACAAAAAAAAAAAAGAAAAAACGAAACCGTGAAAAGCTGGCAAACAGAGAGATGTTTCTGTCCTACTAAATTCATGGATTACAGATATTTTAACCTTTCATGACAAGAATCAAAAATAAATGAATAAATTAAAAATTATTTTAATATACATACATATATATGTAAATATAAGCATATTATTCTATATACCTATACACATATAAAAGGAAAATATTTTTATAAATTTCTTTTCCACAACACTCTTAAACGCACAATGCGGCGGGCGTTGTGCTTTCAATCCGCTTTCATATATATAACCTATTTATAGAGCATGGGGACTCCTTCGCTTGGTTGCCTGCTTCGTCGTTTGGTGTAGTTGGCTGTGTGTATAGCTTTGCTTCTTTTTTTTATTAGTGTTTGGTTGACAGTATAAAAAAAAAGGAAATACAGGACTCTTTTCATAAACTTAAGTAGCTCTGAACGATTGTTGTTACTGTCGCTGTTGTTGCCTTGCTGTGAATGTTGCTGGCACTGTCGAAAGTAACAACATGTCATACGAGTAGAGAAAATGGTAGAGGGCGTATGTAAAACTATATCTTTATGAAATCGACAAAAGAAACGAAAATAGTAAGTGTTATATATATATATATATCTAAGAGAAGACATTATTGCAACTTATAGTGGAGTAAAGTAGCACAAACAACGGCATTGTAAAGTTATCTATGTTTACAAGAAAGTATTATAGAAAATAAGAAAAAAATGAAGGGAAAATTGTTTATTAAAAAAGACTGTGCTTCGCCTTTTGTTATTTTCTTGTAATAGTATAAAACATCCAAAAAAAAAAAAAAAATATATATATATATATATATACATATATATACATCCATTTTCGGACAGTCACGTGGACATATTACACTTAATAATTACATGATTTTTTATTTCTTTTCTTGATGAACAGTGTCAATCGCGACCAATAACAACTTGATGTGTTATTAACTTCTCTGACATTTAAGCGAAACTATCAAGAATTAAACTAAAAGAAACTCACGTTGTTTTATTGGTTTTATGCATACGTTACATATAAATGATAGCCCCGACAAGCGTATTTACACAGACATATATATATGTATATATATATATGTATATATATATATATACATATATATATATATATATATATATATATACATATACATATATATATATACGGGCGTTATACGTACGATATAATATAATATAATACAGACATGTAATATACTCAGAGCCTTGTTAATACTTTATGTGACAAACTACACGTTATTATATACGTGCGAGTATATTTTGCGTGCATGAGTTTGTATGTTAAACATGTGGTTTTGTATGCATGCATATTGCCGCCTCCTTGCTATGCGATTGTGTGATTTTTATATTCCTTCCTTCTTCTTTTTACACTTCCCGCTGCTTTTTTATTATTATTAAAGCATTTCATTTTTGTAACGCTACGTACTTGTACAGGTAGCTAGATCGTGAATGCATGGCATAACACTTGAGCCCGTTTAAATTGGCTAAGATGCCATATATAACATTTAAGTGGTTACGACACCAGCAAATAATAACAAAAACAAAAATAAAAATAAAAATAAAAACAAAAACAACAACAGTATCGGTAAAGGTTAAAATTTTCATGTTATAAACGCACCTAGAATTTATATGAAAACACTATGTTATTATATTATTAAAAATTTTCATTTAAATTTAATCTTACAAATTTCAATAGGTTTTTTATGGAATTAAAATGCAATACATTTAGTTACTGAGCAATCTTAGTCAGTTGTTAAGACAATATTGCGTATACGATGTGCATACAAACTATCCAAACTATAGTACATTGGCAGCTATGTCTTTTAATATACCTTGTCTTATATGCGCAAAATTGAATATTAATAGGTATGAAGTCTATCAGTGTTCATCTATAAATAAGCTCGACCGTCAACTAATGCTGACTATTCAATGTATCAATATATCACAATATCACTTAGCCTAACTCTTCAATTCTTTATTTATTTTGATGGAAAATTTAAGAAAAATTATAACTTCGTACTAAAGCGTAATTTTCATTGAAAACCTTTATATGGGACGATATTCGATAAATAAGTCTACGTAGTTTTCTAACTTGGCATTGAAAATTTATATGTAATGATTTCACACATTCTTGATCAATTTTTGATCAAAAAATATTAAAAATTAGATCTTGTTGTGCATTACCATACGTGTACAAGTTTAGTTAGCGTAAGAAGATTTATGCTGGAGGGGATCGTAAAATCGTAAAATCGTAGCATCTCTTGCAAGTTTTTCAAATTTATGCTTTATGCTACGATACTATTTTTCACTGATTTTTATGGCGATCAAATTACTCATTTTTTCTGATACAACAAGTTTTCTCTTCCACTTTCAATAGCGTACGCCTTCGAGCCGATGTATGTGAGTGTAGCAGATTTGATTAAAATATATTGAGTTGAAAATTAAATACAAAAATACATGAACTGATCGAGTTGGTGCAGAAAATGATTTTAAATATTTTTTTTTTTTTAAACGGTAAGGGGTGGGTTTTTCTCAAGTCCTCCTGGGAGTTGTATACATCTGCTTAACTTTAATGTATACAAGTGGTGCGTACTATAAAAATGTAACTGTAATCTAACGTTCGATTTCGAAGGCAACTTCGAGAGAATGAAGAAATGATATCAATCGGACAGCAGATTGATTCACTTGCAATACTCGTGTATTGTCCGTGAGTGCCAAGAGTTTTGGCTAATATGTTGTGTGATGTTTTTCAGCTTCGCGCAACAAACTCTTTGATTCAGTATTATTTAGAGGCTTTCTCAATTCAGAAATACATTCACTGTCTGCACTTACTTATCAGCCTTGGAATTCATATGTACCTTTACTTTTATTCATTATAATGAGTAAGACGGGAATGATAATAAAGAGACGCATTTTTAAATTGGGAGTTAGCTAAACTAACGTTTACATGCTGTTACACTACGAAAACGTGGCACGAAAATTAATCGATTGATGCGGAAATATAAATGAAATTATTGAATGCGTGGACATTACAAAAGGCAAAACATAGACTCATCCACAGACATGGAATCGATTGAAATCGCGTATCTTAAATTTATTGCCCATACACACAATAACCGAATCGACTGACCAATCAGTTAGAGGTATCGAATTTTAACTTTAATCATTTCAATGCGTGTGTACGTCTGCGTGTGTGTGTGTGCGACATTCTTTCCACACTTTCTAGCCCTTACATAAAAAAACAAAAAACTAATCAAAGTCATTCAATTGCAAAATTTATTTCGCCTTTAAATTCATATGTGAGAGCATGCAAGAACAATTCTTGCAGCATTTTTTTTTTTATCGTTGTTGTTGTTGTTTTTATATACGTTTTATATAAAAAGTTCTTTTTCTCTCCATCTCCGATATAAATTTTAACGTTATTTTTCATACGTTTTCGATTTTGGTGTCTGTTGCCAGTTTAGTGTCGAACAGTGTTAGAAGGCTGCCAGGAATCTGCCAGTTGGCACACGAACTGATGCCAACTTAATCGAAATTCCAACTCGTCGCGTTGACATTTTCCACTTTTTTTCTTTATTTCCAATTTTTTTTTTCTTTATTCCCCTCTCGTTTATATAGTTTTTTAAATCGATGTGTTTGGCTAAATGCAAATTCCAACTAACAAAAATATTGTCCTTGTTCGTCTATCTTTACGGTACAACATTACAGAGTTCGCTTTAGAATAGTAAGCAATAGCAAACACCAGTAACAAGCAGTATTCAGTACATTCAGCATCAGTTAGTTATAGCTTTGTCATCTATCTACGTATTAATGCACGTTTGTATGAGTATATATAGGAATGAATGGATGAGTGAATGAATGAATGAATGGATTTACGAATGAATGAATGAGTATGCATAGCCCAGAACAGCAGTTCACACATGGGATAAGAAAGTAACACAGCAGAGCGTATAGGAATAATACTTTGACTTTGGCAACATAAAAATAGCAAGAATGTCGCAAGGAGTGGAAAGAAAAGGAAGTGAAGCAGTAAAGAAAATTCTAACCAACTCCACCTAAATACCATAACCAACAAGGCAGCAGTAGGCAACCATCAACCGGCATAGCAATGCGCATAGAAGTTCCAAAGTTATCTTCACCGGTTCGGTCCCTATGTCCGAGCTGCTCCATTGGCCAAGATTCGCGGTGTATGCTCGATCAAGGTGTAGCCTACACCGGAGATAAGAGAACATAGCCGATAAGCCCGATCTTTGACGTACTGTAAACGGCTTCGGGATCAAGGTGCTTCAGTAATTAAGGCGTTTGGAGAGAAAGTGGAAACCAATAGAGTATTCCACTGAGGTCTCATCATATGGAGCGCATTAATTGCGAAGGAGGCTGGTGGAAGTAGTGTTTGTGGGGGGTAATTTTAGTACGTAGTCGCCATGGACAGCGGATCGTGTATGCTGCTGGCACGGGCCAGTAATATCTTTGGAAGATTTTTCCTTCTAACTCGTAAAAGAAAAAAAACAGAATGCATTTGCATTTTTCCGCTTTCCTGAACTTCCATTATTGGATATACATCTACACATGTGCGCTGTCATATAAAACCTTAAACGACAATGACATCAGGCTGTTTAACTAAAACGTAGCAATAAGAACTTGACGAAGAAAGTTTTTAATTCTAATTCCCACTGAATCATTCATCCAATTACTTGGATAAAAGAAATTGCTTTTCGGAGAAATAGTTGAACGTTCCTCGGGATCACAAAGGAGACAACAAAATACGATACTATTCTCAGATAATTTATTATTATTTACTGTTTAATTTAAATGTTACTCGGGAAGCCTAACGACGATTTGAAATTAAACGAGCTTCAAAAGTAACTAAAGAAACTGACATATATCCTGAACATATAGAAGATAAATTTATTCATTAAAGTAAAGATGGATAAATACTTTAGTTATTCCGCCTGTAAGTCACCCAATTAGATAAAAAATTATACTGCGATACAATTTATTTTAACTTGGAACGGATGCGCTTCCGCTCAAAGTGAAGCATATTAAACTATTTGGGCTCTTATGGCACGACAAAAATTTCTTGTTCATTCAAAAATAAATTATGAATACCTTTAGGATTCGTTCTCCTCTATATATTAACGAAGAATTGAAATGTACTTATATATAGGCCGGATTATAGGCCGGGTTTAAAATTGACAAAGATGATGTAATTGTGTATCTATAAGTGTTCATTTGCGATCTGTAAATGCATAAGAATTATTTTGCAAATTATCCCGATTTAATGATGTTGTACGTCACGACATCACCACATCATTAAACTTTGATTTTTCTTTTTTTCATTTTGTAAAATTTCGGTATCTATGTAGGTTTGCAATTGTACAGGTTTAATAATGAATAAAAATATACACATACAACTAAAAAACTATTTTTATTTCATTCTGGCCCAAAAGGATTAATATGAGATTTTTCGAATGAGGCGAAAATTAAGTTTTTGCTAAAATGAAATATCCACGTCTTGGCAACGAGGAATTCGTGCGTTCAACACCATCTTTTTTTCTTGCATGTTACAGATTGTTTCTTGTTTTGCACGAAATTTTGAAGAAGAAGAAAGTAAAAGTGAATTTGAGAAATACCACTTGAGCAGGAGTTTCATTATCTAAATCTTTCACTCAAGCATTTCATTAAGAAAAGCGACACGTTCTTTTTTTAGGGAGGCAAGAACATTTGTGGTGCGAAACTTGTCTTTAATCTCCCACATAGCCTTCTTCAAGAGTGGTGCAATCGGCATAGAGCTACTGTAATATTTTGATGCCTTATTTATGGTGCTTACTGCCCGATATGTCAAGAAGCTTAAGATCTGGAGAATATGGTGCCTGAACCAGCAATTCGAATTTCAGTCCAGGCAATTTTGCCTTTGTAAGAATCGACTTACAGCAGACATAATGGTTTGTTTTAGTCCAACAGAAATTTCTCTGCGCCATTTTTTTCAAAAATTTCTACCTTCGATGTAGTCACATATGTCATATAATATATGCTATTCATCGTTCTTAATTTTTCAAGGTAGTAGTGAATGAATAGAATTCGATATATATCGCACAATGCCTGAGCCACAACTTTGCCGATCGACTGTTCCGTTTTTGCATGATTTTGATCTGGTGCTTTCCCCTCGGCTTGCTGTCGATTCGAGTGATGAGTGTAGTGATGGATCCGGATCTCTTTAATTATGGCATGCGAAAAATATCATTTTTATTGCACTATAGATTAAAGCGCGCTACGAATTAATAATACCTTGACATTTTTCTTTCTCCGCTTCTAAAAGACAGCTTTTCCTTGCTCAAATTCTCAACCATAATAGTGAATTTATTGCTTTTTAATATCTTTAGGATGACAGTTATCGCGCGCATTTTCACTTCTCGATTATCGAGAATAATTTTGCGAATTTGTTTTGTATGTTTTTTAAAGTAATCATCTCTTGTGAGCGTCCATTACGTTTCGCATAGTCGGTGACTGTACAAACTCGTTCAAAGTTAGCCAACCCCCAGCAGATTCTTATTTTCGTCAGAGTAGAAATGCTATAACACTTTCCAAAGTAATGTTGAGTTTGAACGATATTTTTTTCGCAAACGATATGTGTTATGTGTTAGTCTCGCAATTCTCCCGAGAGCGATAAGTTAGTACAACAGACCGCTTAATGATCATCAAACCCTTTTCATTATCTTTTTGAGATCATCTTTACATTTGGCAAGTGCTACAAACTTTCACTTGCACATGGCTTTCGATGCTGGCCATCGGGCATCAACAGAGCCTAACAAAAGCAAAGAGAGTGGTGATCTTATTGCTTTAAATTTTTTCATAATTCATCGAATAAGAAAAACGTGAATTTTCGTTTATTTCCAATCGAAAATCACACGAAAACAACTGCTACATGGATGTGGTGGTATAGTATAATAACTAATTAGATGGTTAATGTTATTTAATTTAATTTTCAATTTCAAATGCTCCGTTTCAGAGATAAAAAATATATTACACGACAATCGGAGCAACTATTATCAACAGGGAGAGAATAAAACATGAAAGAATTTAGAAAAATAATGGTCGAGAAGAGACGATAAAATTTCGTATAAGGCGGTTATAAGCTAGTTTTATAACCAATAACAAATTTTTGGGCAAATTTTCGCACATTAATAAATAAATAACATCTATGACTATTTGTATGGATGTGAGACGTGTAGGCGCAGAGGCAATAGCTGGCAAAATGCTCCTCATATTAAATAATGTTTATAATATTCGAATGGCTGCTAAATCGTTTACGCCATAGTTTTATTGGTGAAACAACGACAACATGTAATTTAAACAGAGATTTATGATATCGTATACAAATGTTATGGCTTTCAGAAAGCATAATGTATACAGAATTTCAGCCAAGTTCTTTAAAAGAGAGCAGCGCCGTATTTTCTTGAATTCCTTTTCTTATTTTCCAATGAATTCGAGAGCTCACCAACAAATCTTATGCTATAAATATCATCAAAACGAAATAGTAAATTTGAAATAGAGAGTATGTATCTCTTCTTTTTCCTTCCTTTTGGCTTTGTATTTTAATAAAAAGAAAGCCGCCCCTTTAAGAATTATAGGTTACCATGGCGATGATTGCACCAGTGATAGAGCCACAAATCTATCAACGAAAAAATAATTTGACTATGTGTGTCCGTAAATTGTTGATGGTGTTTGGGGAATGACGGTCTATGTGACTGGATAAATGACTATAGTAAAGAGAAATAAAAGGCCATGGCAAAGAGCTGACGATAATAATGACGACGATGACGACGATGTTGATGTTGATTACAAATACGGATGATTGCGATATTTGGCTGTTGATATCTGTCTTTAACAAATTTGTTCTCTGATTGTGCAAGTGACTGGCAGAGTAAGTGCATTTAATGCAAGCGCCCAGGAAATGATTGACTGAGTGAATCATTGAAAGATGGAAAAAAAAAAAAATGAAAGATGGTAAATAAGTAAGGAGTCGTTTAAGCGGTAGATAGGTGAGGTAGGAAAACTATAAGGGGACATGAAAATGCTGGAGAAATGGGCTTATAAACTGTGACCGCATAACACTGCAAATGACTGATATGTGCTTTGAAAATCTTTCTTTTTTTTTTTATGTGTAAATCTATCCCATTAATTGAATTAACTGTTTAACTGATTTTACCATCAATTCAAGCAATCAAATTGAAGAACGCCCAAAATTAATAAGTAAATTATAGTCCGTTACCTTAAACTGCGTAAGTTTTTAATTTAATTTAATTAATATCTTCACCTACCGCCGCTGTCTCTTCGAAGCAATCTTAACCTTTCACATTTTCACAGTCAAATGCTTTTCATCTTATTTGCATGGTTGTATCTATACATACATTAATACGTATATACGTACACTGACATACATACGCGTTCGCAATAAATATGTATGTGTAAATATGTGTGTATGTAAATAGCTTTATAATAATTAGATAAGACAACGCAGTAAGAGCAGACGAGGGAAACTTCTTTCAAGCTTATTAACCGACTTGTAATCCTGCTGCTAACAGAGAATAATTTGTGGTGTCTATTGGTTAGTTGCTTTAGTAATAAGCGCCCTGGTTGTATATATTGCCTTACATATGTGTATAAGCGTAACCATATTTGCTGAACAGTGGCGCAAGGCAACAATCAAAAATTAAATTCTTCTTTTCTTTAAGAAGATTGCGAAAAAGTCGTGCTGGGCGCCAGGCAGACTATGAAGATAAAATTTAAGAAAAAATTTTAAAAAAAAAAGGAGAAAAAAATTGACATCATATTCGATTAGTCATTAGCTATCAAAACAATCACTTGGGCGAATTAAGCGTTAAACATAAGCTTACAATGAGGATTAACTTCTCTACCTGTCAAAATATGATTTACTTGGCCTTGAAAACCGAATGAGGCTTCGATTATTAAAAATTAAAAAAACTACACCATATGAAGCCAATCATGCCTTACTGACAAATTGCTTCAGGACACGTCATGTGACATGCAAACGAAGGCCATTGTTTTTTATCGCCAGCTCTTTTTAATTGATTTAGTTTTGTCTGATGATTGCTTACATAAATTGCTACTCCTTATATCAAAGATTGTGAGTGAGACAGTGGGAGAGAGATTATAAATATGGACAATTTCATCACCAAAGCAAACGAACCCTCGTTTGAACTTATTATCGTGGCCCCATTCGCGCTGTGCGGTCAGAAAGAAGTGATGATAAAGAAGGCGATAGATGAGGCCATTAGGCTGCAGCCCAGATGTGTCTTCAACCGTTAGGTGTTTTACCTTTACCGACTGAACACTTACTGCACATACTATAGCTACGACCGAACCAAACTCTACAGTACTTGAAATTTGAACCCGCAAGCACCGGCTTAGCCATTCCGCTACTCATGCGGATAATATAAATAATATAAAATGAATTCAAATGCCAAATGTCACGATGTGTTTATCTTATCGTTAAAAAAGCTACTTATTATGACTTGTTTCGTAAGAAAAGGGATTCAATTCGAAGGCATTTAATGAAAATATAATGCATCGGCTCAAAAACGTATTTTTTAATCATAAACAAATTGAAAGGAAAATCCGAGTTTAGCTTGCTGGATAAATTTGCATAATAGTTGCGAGGAAGGACAAACTGGTAGCTTTTTAACATAGTTTGTTTTGTGTACTACATTTGTCCATCGGAGTTCATCTTGGCCAGGCTTTTTTCTAATAATTTGAAAAACAAATTGTAAACGGCGTTAGCTTTAAAGTACTAACTAACACTTTTATCGGTTAAATGACAAGGGATTTTACTAATAAATCATAAGTTAACTTATTGCATTGCGGTTTAATTTCGTTCATTGCACAGTTGATACTTTGACGAACAATGCTTCTTAAATTTTTTTAATCTTATTTGATTATAGTCAGTTACCTACTTTCAGCGAGCTATACCATCGAAGGTTCAACTCGAGACTTTCTTTATTTTTTTAAATTTTTTTTCATGACTAGCGACTCAAAGAATGCCTTGCACACGTATGCAAACATAATGATTGTTGAGAAATATGGCCCAGTTTTACTGGCGCAATCGCAAAATCCCAATGTGAGATATGGCCGGCCGCACTGGGAATCATATCCGTGTATGCTGACTCGATAGTCACGATCGTCAATATCTTTGTACGCTAAGCGTTAATCGATTAATACCAATGATTATGACTTCAATCCGGAGTGATTTTATGTTCGCTATCATAGTGCTTGGGAAAGATAGTTAAGACTTAAACGATATGATTATAAAGGTTCTTGAATCAGTTAAATCTAGTAAAAATTAATTAATTAATCATAAAACTTGATGTTGAAATCTATGTTTAATTATACCGTATGAGTTTGGCACTTATACAATAGCGATCACATAAATCGTATATAAATAAAAAAATTCCTTTAAAAGATGGTTTTATCGAAATTCTTTTATTTTCTTTTTATCAATAACAGCTGCTTTGCTTTATGTCGCTTAGTCATGAGTGATTGTATGAATAAACTCGTCATTTAACCACGAAGTTTGTGAAGAAATGAGGTTTGACTATTAATTGTGACTTAACCCCGTCAATTGTACGTCTCATCGTTAGTGAATAAATTTATTTATTTTTTTTTGATGTCTTCGATTATTTCGTTCGAAGATTTCAATCGGTTGCGAAGTTCATTTTGCTTAGTTTGTATTACTCTATCAATTAATAGCTCCCTCTAAGCAAGCTATTAAGTTTAGTTATGAAATTTTCGTGTTAACCTACTTTCCTGCCCTTGCCCTTTCCCTTGCCCTTGGTCCATGCCTTCCTCACTGTATATTCGCTAGCGTACGAATTTTCCCTTCAACTGGCTTCCCTTACCTATTGATTAAATTTGGTTTATGTCGATATGCTTTTCTCGATTAAGTTATTATTTAATAGCCCGTACACACAGCAATATTTTGATTGTTTTGATTCGAACAGTGCTTGGTTTCTAATAATGCACGACTTTGTTTAGCTATATTTTCGTTTAGGCTCACATTACAATTCGGAAAATAAACGCTTTTCCATAGAATGTATTAATGAACTATAAATTCAGTTTTTGTTAAGAGATCGTTAAGCGAAATTTATTTAACGCTGAATTTTCAGATAAATAAAACAATCCTACCTTTTTCCTATCAAATCATTTTACGGTTTGATTTAGTCGATGTTTTTCACCTCTAACTGCCTGTCTGCCTCATTTAACCATGCCTACCTCGCGCACTCAATTAGCTGTTCTATAAAACATGCCGGTAAATGTTACGTAATAGAAAGACAAAAAGATCGCCGTTCAGTTTAGGTTAATTTTGCTTTAACATTATTTTAAACTTGATCACTGTAGAAAATTTGCGTATACAATAAATTTTGCATTACTTGTACAGCATTCACTTACTCCAAAAACACGCTTACACACACGCATGCAAACATTTATTTACTTACATACGCGTTACATACATGATGAAACATAACTCTAACAGTTAATTGCAGACATCAAAGTGCTCGAATAAAAGAAGAGTTAGGGAATTATTTATAGCTTAAGCTTACTAATACATTTTACGCACAAAAATGGCCGACACACATATACATCTGAATCATATAAATTATAATATTACGAATTTGTATGTGAGAAAGAATAACTTTGCATTTAATGTTGAAATGCTTTAGAATCCTCTTGAAGAGAATTTCGTAAACTAATTGAAATTCGTACAGTTGTTCAAATCGCTGCTTTCTTATTATTACAATACTATGACAACGTTTTTATGATGTTTCTTCGCTTTAGGGTGTAAGGTGTAGGTGCACACTTCATTCAAGGATTGAATCCTAACTTAATTCATGATTCTTGTAAAACATCTATTTTTACCTTCACTTCGCTCCATATGTTAGGCAATTTTTTTCTTTTTTTTTTTTTGCGATAATCATCCACCATAGATATACAGCATATGCTTGCTTCAATCGATCCAATCAATGCCATTTTAAGGCATGGTATGATAAGCTTATCATCTTGAGTGAATTTTGCGAAACTTATTTATCAGCTCTTGTACCGTATTTAAGAAAGGGAGTACTACGAGAAGTTAAAAATGAGTCTGATTTAGATCATCTATTAGGAAGTACAACTCTTCAAACACGGCGGGACTCAAATACCAAAATCAAATTTGGACCTGGACTTAACATGCGGGGAAAAGTTGGAAACACCTTCAGCAATATGCACCTATAAGAGATTTCATCTATATTTGATATTTTTAAAATACAACTGTCTGTCGGTCGGTCTTTCGTTACATATAGTGATCAAGGATGAAATGGTAGATTAAAATTCCGAAAACATAGTCTTCATAAAAACCGGGCTTAGATATGGGGCAAAAGTGACACAACCGCACGAAAAGATGTATTGAAGATGCTATAAATATCTCATATGCATGCTTAATAAAAAGTGAAGCTTATGAAACGTACATGGGATTCACACCAAGAGTTCAATCATAATTATGGACGCCATAGGCATGCACTTAAATCGGCTTTGAAAAATCGAAATCTCTATCTTAATTATTTATAATGAGTACGTAATATATTCACGACTGTCTAAGAAAAAAAGAAAAACTATCCCAATTGGCCGCAACGAACATCACTCGAGTTAACAAGCGTTAAATAGTAGGCAGAACCAGTGAATGAATCAGTTAATAGTTACTATGGAATAGCAAAGTAAGAATTTTGAAAAATTACACTTGCGTTATGTAATGTACGAAGAGGATGATAACATACAATAGCAACACCACAATAGATGATACGGTTTAACTGCTCCATTTCTATTCACTTGCATAATTATTCTTATATGTACATAGATTAAAGTTAGAGAAAATTAATTAGAATATTTTGGAATGAAAGATTGTAAGCCTCTCCATCTCCGCAAATACTATTCCAAATATTTAAATTATTAAGAGATACGAAAATAGCTAAATAGAAGAAGAATAGAAAGAAGAAACAAAACAGGGAGAAAGGAAAAAAAGAAAATAGAGAATTATTTAAATCTCTTTGGTGATGCATGTCCGTCCACATGTGGTTGTAAATGCGCTCAGGATAAATAAAATGGAGAAAACCTACACACGCGCCCGCACACGCATTTACAAATTTAGTGCAACCAAACACTCTTGTGCATCAAAGTTATGCAACCAACCAACGCAAGTTAAAATTCTCATATGAGCTGAAGGCGTAAATGTATGGATATGTTCTGTATACATGCGGTTGAATGTAAAGTGCTGGTTTTACACACACACACACACACATATATATATATATATATACATACATACATACACGCAAGCAAAAGCACTCTTTCATATATACATATATACATATAGATATTGCATATACACATATACTTATGAATGTATATATATACATATATATATATATGGATATGGATATGTGGGTAGATTTGTTAACTTTTGCCCTTTTTCATATGTTGCGCCCTTATTTTTATTTTATGGTTTTTAGAAAATCTAAACAAAGAAATAACGAAAAACAGAACGGATTGCAATCATTCAACAAAATGAAAAGTGCGTGGGAAAAAAAGTTAGTAATATATAAAAGCTATAACTTGGCTAAGAGATCTCTTTGGTTTCCTCTTGGTATACATTTGGAGCAATATTGTGCGATAATAAAAACCTTCGGCAGTAGGCGTTAACAGTAAATATGCACTCAAGAAAATATAATAAAAATTTACACACACAGACATCATTTTTGGCATGGATTGTGCCAAATATGAATGGTCCTAAAATTGCCGGCATGAGAGGAACAACTACAGTAGTTACATCACCGATAGAATACGCAAGCCCAATGTGGGCTGAAGCTCTCATTGTGAAATCAACGTACAGTAAAATGGCGATATTATACCGCAACAACGCGCTTTGGTCGACATGCGGCTCCGAACAGTTGGCCGTGGTGGTTGGAGGATCGATCGCGATTGATATCTTGGCGGATGAGATGAGAATTTTACTTAAGAAGAAGAATTGCTTAATGTCGATGAACAGGTAGCAAGCACGATGGGTGAACGTAACGAAAGGTCAGATGGACGTTTTCCCTTATACGCAACGTATCATAATGGACGAAAAGGTGGCACGATGAGGTAAGCTACTAATCTTACGAAGTTGTTTGCTGGCCTTGATTGCTGAAGAGAATGCTGATTATGCTATCCTCAACTGTCCAAGATTTGTGAAAAAGATGTACCAAGAATTTCAACGGCTGCGTGGACAGCGGGTGAGTAGCAGCAGCAACAGAATATGCAATATACATATATACTTTTAATAGTAACAATAACACTTATGTAAAAACAAAAATTAAATTATTTTCTCAGTTTTGTTTGCTAGATATATGTACATATGAGTATATGTGCATATATATGGAAATAAAATTCTTTTGAAAATTATTTTAATTTAAAAGCTAAAGTTTTACCTTGAACTATAAACTCGACATTTTTCTTTTAATATTATCTATAGATTTTTGTTGCTCTTTTTGCTTTTTCTTTTTCTTTTTCTTTTCCATTTTTTCTTTTCCTTTTTATCAAAACGAAAGAAAAACCCTTAAGTCATTTTTACATTATATTGTGTTAAAACTATTTTTTCTACGTGTTATCCAAGTAACAATAGTCGAAGAAAGAAAGTAAAGAGAAAAAGACAACAGCAGCCTCAGATTCTTTTTTTTTTTTCCTATATTACGAGAATATTTTATACAAAATGCCTGCAGTTCTTTGTCATTTGCATTGTAGTACTCAATCATACATACCTAAATATACGCACGGACACATATATTATATACAAATGCGTTCATACTGCAAATGCGACGAGAATTAAATTCAATTTATTTAATGATATATAATTACTTTAATAATAATAATATTTTTATTTAGTCTCTTTGTGCTATTTTAACTATCAATCCAACCCAATTCTTATACTCAATGAATGATACGCAAGGAAAATTTTGAAAAAATATCATTACATCGCTTTTTTAACAACTGCACCTTATATATATTCAGTGGAAAAATATTCCAAACTTAACTCATCGAAATATAAATATTGCGTATAGGAAGGAATAAATTTTTTGATAAAACTAAAAAAATTATTTAACACGTACTTGCTGTCAAGCTTAATAATCGAATTATTTACTACCCTTACCAATGATCGGTCTCTTGTCTCTTATCGTATTGCTTTCTTAGTTTCGTCATTTTCTCACATCATAACTTTGGTAAACCGCTGATCTGCTAACCATGCCCGCACCAATCTAAGCAAGCGGTAATCAGAAGATGGCAGGTCTGGAGAGTAATCTGCATTCAACAGAACTTGCCAGACCAGATTGAAGATCAGTTGTGATCAACGTTTACACCAAATCTCGCTAACGACCGTCTTTCGGTTTCCCAGCCGATTACATTTTCACCTTAAACTAACTTAATCATTTTCATGGCTTCAGCCATCATTTTTCCCAGTTCAAGATGCTGTGCCACAGCTTGTAAATAAGTGAAACCTATACCGTCCAGGCATTTATATCAAAATATTCCATACCAAAAAATTCAGGAGAAATGATTGCGCCAAGTACGTCTTGTGAAGCAACCAATTTCAGTATAGAGAACTTATTTCTTCACCTATTTCTTCATATATCAACATAGCAAAGCTTTCTACTTCTTTTATGACGTCTCAATTATACGAAATGAGAGTATATTACTTAGATGAATATATTTATTGTTGACGATGACTATGCTTGTCCAGCTAATAGCAGTTGCACGTCAAATGTTTTGCTTAGTTAGCCAAAAAACTCACTTATCGAAAATAAAACTAAATACGTCTGCAAATGCTTTCTACTTAATTTGAGTGCTTAAGCTGAGTGCTTTCACTTTTGTAAATAATAATTATTTATCACTTAACGCAATAGCATATACTTACAAAAAAAGAATCGCTTAATTAGGTAAGAATTTAGACTGCAATTGTTGCTAGTGGCGCTGTTAACATCAATCAATTTTATGGCACAAAGCTTTTTTCAAAAAAGTGCTAATCATATCTCTTACTATTATTTCGGTTGATCATACCTTTCAAAGCATTCCGCAACTGATAACGTATTGCTTGCTTAATCAAAACTTAATCAAAAAGCTCACTTATCTAAATATATTTGTATGTGCGGCTCGGAGAAGATTTTTGCGAAATATTATGCGCTAGTACGTTGAATATTATCGCTTTAATTAAAACAATCACCCAACCCTTGAAATTTGATATTGAGAAATGTACGGATCCCTCTGATCAATCCAATGGCAATGAGGTTTGATTTAGTTAAGGAACCCTATGATTCGAAACAATTTTGAATTGTATTTATTATAGATCTTAGAAGATATGCACATAATGCTTCGCTCAATAAGTTCGACGTGTAAACGTCGTCCACAGTTGACGAATCTGTGGCAACACTTGATTTAATCATTTATCAAGAGCTTCGTCTCAATATATAAAGAGATCAATGAGAAAACTTTTTCTGTTCTCTTCGCCATTAATCTGGGAAGTTTATGGCGGCCGTACTTTGGAATGCGCACGGTATAATATTCGTCGATTATCCTGAAAAGGAATAAAGAAAGATATCAAGAGGTGATGGCTGACACTGAAGCGTATTCTGAAAGGTTCGATAAATCATTCTATGTACGAAAGACGCGGAAAAATCGGCGAAGTATTGAAAGGAATGTTTTGCCCTTGAAGGAGACCATGTTAGTGAATAGTGCCGAATTTCGCCTAAAAATTGTTGTCATACTAGTGACGTTTTACAAATACTTACAAAGAGACATCGATTGCTAGTAGGGAAAAATTGGAACTTTTCAGAACAATCAATGAAGGCAAAGCGAAAATTACCTAAAAATAGAAGGCCAATAGAAATTAGCATTAAGAAATGATCCTCTGTGCTTTAAATTTATTGAAAGATTAACTCTCTCACTCTTTAGTGCTTCTCGGGCTCTTGAATAGCTAGCTATCGACTTTTTATGCTTTTGCAATAGCTTCTCTCACCTGTGAACATGTTCGTAGTGGAGATTTGAGCGACATCATTTTTAACGTATATTTGTAATGAATCACACTTTTATTTTCAATAAAGATATCTATCTGTAAATACTTCACCTATTTTAAGTTTTAATCAAAGGAAAAAAAGATACAGTAGAGATGCTTCATACCAAGACTATAGAGATAGGATTAATGGAATAACGGATAATAATGAGTAGATATTGCCAATATCTTATTCATATGACAAGATATATAAACTATATATCAGTTCCGGTCCGCTGTTTTAATAAAAACCGAGGAAAGTCCATGCAAACACTGAAAAAATCTCTCTAATGTTGAAGAATACTTGCCGTGGTGGGAGGCAAATTTAATTCGATTTTTTTTAAATCTCCAATCAAATATATACATATATACAGATATACATATATATACATATATATATATATATATATATATATATTAAAAAAGTTGATAGACTAAAACTGTTAAAATTGAAAAATTAAACGATGATGAAATCTCGCTGGTCTAAATTGGTATATATTGCACCAATAAATTTCATTGGGTCAATAATGTCACTTGGAGTGATTTTTTATTGTAAAAGATTTAGTTAAAAAAAAAGCAAAGCTAATGCAAATGATTTTATTCGAAATTTTCTCAGTCGTTTGCCACATGTTTTCCTCAACTATTTGCCTTTCCGCCTATGAGTTCTGTACCGACAGAGCAACTTATTTTTCGAGTCTATCGCTGAAGAAATTTTCTTTTTTTATCGTTATAAGAATTGAGGCGCTGCTCAAAAAGACTCCTAGTTATCGATTGAAACGAGTGATAATCAATCAGAAGGAGAAAGCAGCATCAACGGAGGCATTATATTCAAGTTCAATGATTCCAGGAACGTTGTCAACTTAAGAAAATTTAGAAAAAAAACCTTACTACTCCTTTTTTCGTTTTTCTCTTTCAAGGCTTCGCTCAATAAACGACAGCGTATCCCAGTTATCAGTTAATTTGAAGGCGCAGATATTCGTAGTGTTATCGAGCGCGGTTTAGCGTTTGTTAGACTTAGTATCCTTTTTCTAAGCTTAATTAAAGACTAAATGTTTGCAAAGGCATATACGCACTTATCATATAATCGACATTATTCGAAGCTTTCTCGTCCTTCGCATTCGTGCCCCACTTCAAGTGGGGATTATTTACTTATTAATCATTTCGATATAATATATTCACCCGTATAGTGCGTTGTATGATTTTTATAAATATTGCATATACTGTTAGCACAAACGTGAGTGTGAATATATACACAAAAAGCCGAGTAATTATTTTACATTTATGTAAGTCGATTATTTATTTATTAATTTTTTCTACCTTTTCTACGTATTTACTTGAAAAATTTAATACTTCATTATAATATATATGGTGGGGAAGAGCCGAAACTCTATATAGCATGATTTCATTGCTTGTAATTATTTGTGCCCTAATTTTTAATATGAAGTAATGTGGACCTGCCACAGGTTACATGCATTTTCAAATGAACGATTACAAGTATTTTAATAATATATTAATAACCGTGTGGTTGGGATTAGGTAGGGCTTAATAATAAGTATACGATTGCAAATCAATCAAGTGAAAGATCGATACACATATACATATATGTAAAAACAAAAAAAAAAAAAAATTAAAAATAAAAAAATCCTAAATAATCGATTCAACTGTCGTCATCGTGACCCTATTATAAGGCAAATATACATACGGTCTTAAAGGTGTTTTTTTCTGTTTCGTAGCATCAAATTTAACCCATTTTCAGTGCCTAATTCATCTTTCAATATACGATTAGTTTTTTGCTTTTTTATAATTCTGACGATTTTTTTTTTTTTTGCCCTGAACAAGTGTGTTGGCATCAAGCTTTACCTTCCTTCATCGAACATTTTTTGTTCTGTTGTGTCGCTATACTTTCTAATGCATACGACATATTAAAAGAGCCGTTCAAGACCCAGTTCGAAACGTTAAAAAATGTTAGAAAATACTTGAAAATGTTTGAACGGTAAAATTGCATTTCCATGAACGCATTATATCGGGTGTTTCAAAATTTACACACGAGTCAGTTTTTTTTTAATTATAATATTTTTATTGAGTCATAAAGAACCTAGGATAGGGTCATATATAGAGAAGCAGCTTCCACAACATTGCTTGCCCTTTCATGGAGGTTCCCATCGCCGAATCCTGAGAATACACGCACAGGGTATATCTTATGCTGTAATTGAATTGCTTGTGGCGTCTGATTAAAACGATATGTCGTTCACATCAATATCATCCAATTTAAGCAAATAGATCTCGGTTATCATAGCACAATATCGCGCATTTATGACAGCCATTGCCTTATTTCTCAAGAAGCATGACCAAATTTTGATTAGTTTTGAAATATTGTTCAAGAATGAAAACACGTTGCTCTCTTGTGTAATGGGCCGTTTTTACTAATCCGAAACAGTGAGCTGTCAAAATGTCTTTTATTTTGAATTACTTGAACACTTTATCGCACAAATACCTCGAAAATTTGGAACACTCTATATAAATAAATTGTGAAACACCCTTTATAATGCACTAAAATTTTTTAGTAAGTAATGGAATTTCCTTGCCACCATAAGCGTGAGCAACCCGATAGGCGAATTCCATTTTGTGTGCAAATATTGAAAATAATATTATTTATTGTTTTCTGGTAGTGTTCTGTTCTGTCTTTCTTCTTCTTCCAATCATATTCAACTTTGTTTCGTTAAACTATTATTTTACTCAAGGGAAAGAAAGGGAAACAATCGACTTGCCGCTTTCCATAGGGTATATAAATCTCTGATTAGCGTAAAATTCTTTTAATCCGCCTGCCCATCTACGGGCATTTTTAAAAGTGCAAAAATTCGAAATAAAAACACACACACACCCCCTTCCCCCACTCCATAGCTCAAATGCAACTCACTAACTAAAAAGTTCAATGGGTTTTTATCAAAAGCTCGCTTATCAAAGTTGCAAAAGTAATTAATAGAGAATTTCAAGGAAACATTTATCAGATCATAGTAAAAATGATGCTAATCGGTGGTTTGCTTTCTTGTTCGACGTTCGCATATATGTTCTACGTATATACTTACAAAAGATCTAAATAACTTTTTTTAACTCTTATTTATCTTTTATTAAGTACTTTAAACGAATACAATAAACTGTGTTATAAATGTAAATAATGGCTGGAAGAGTTTCTTTGCATGCTTTTTCAATATAATTAAATAATAAAAATAATACATTTTTTTAAACTTACCTTGCCTTTAATCGGTGTAGTTGTAATTGCATTTGTGTTGGGTATAAATCCAACACCACCGGTAACAGCACCGCTACCACCACCACCGCCCCCACCGCCAGCATTACTACCACCGCCACCGCCGCCTCCGCTACCGCCACCCAAAGAAACGCTTCCACCTACAGTTGTACCACCATTGTTGGCACCAGCAGCAAACCAGGATGGTTGCTGATGCATAGCTGTTGCATGCGACATGGTTAAAGTATGGGGACCGTTAAAACGAAAAGGTGGTTGAGTAGGACCCAAAAATGGGGCAGTCTGTATATTCATTTCTCAAAGTGGAAGACGGTGAACACAGTAATTGGAACACAAAACTGAAAGTTAATTATGTAGAACTGCAATAAAAGAAAAAATGACGCATAAGTATAAAAAGGCAGATAAGAAAAGGAATTCGTTACAATTGCAAAATCTATACAAGTTAGGAATATTAAAAAAAAATTTCATTTTTTCTCTTTTCTTTCGCCTTATGTTCCTTCTTTTCTTGTCTTTTTTTTTTTTTTTTTTTTCTTTTAAATAAATTTTCCAATAATAAAGAAGGACGCAAACTAACTTGTAGAAGGGAAAATTATTGCAATGATAACAAAAGGAGTATATGAAATTTTGTAAGTGTGACTTGAATGAAAAATTTCAATAGTCGAATACTGGGCCAACAGTTTTGTAATTCACATAAATTAACAGCGAAACATTATGCGCTGCAATAACTTTGGACAAGAGAGAGGGTTGTGCCCCGACAATATAAAATCATTTTGCGATGCTGAATTTAAAACGACAGTTAAATATATTTCAACTTTAGGCAAATGCGCCAAACGACTATCAACTATGCTAAACAGCCATTCACGTACCAAGGCAACGGCAGCAGTAATAACATCGCATCGATAGATAGCAATAACAGCCGTTTCATTGGGATCTCGAATACGTTTTCAAAAAAAAAAAAAAAAAAAAAAAAAAAGACATGTTACGTTTACCATATTGCATTCAAAAATGTTGTAGAAATAAAAAAAAAAGGAAACAAAAATGAAAAAAGATGAGCAAAACCCAAAGAAAGTAGCAATCTGCTGATGATATTTGAACATTTACCGGAATAAGGGCGTTTCAGGCAACAACACTTGTTTTAACTATTGCACGCGTCTATCTACAAGCATACGTTTATTGTCTGATGTATTAAATAGATATTAAACTATGCTCTCAGTTCGATATCTGAATCTCTCCGCTTACGGCGCTTAGGCGAACTACTACGATTGCTGTTCTTTTTGTTTCTATTCTTATTGCTCTCGGCATTGTTATTGTCGTTGTACGTGGGACACATATGTCGGCACTTTGGCTAAATTTTGAAATAAATAATTCGCGCAAAAACAAGTACATTAACAATCGCATAAACTACGTTAACACGACTGCCGTTATCTATCTGCCTATAAATGCATACATAATTATTACAATAGATTACAACGCCAGTTTTGCTTCTTTCATTTTTTACTCTCCTCTTCATTTTGTCTCCCCTCTTTCCATTTTGGGTTTCGCTATCTGTTTCTCACCTTCTATTTGTATTCATCTCTCTATATTGTCATCATTTTGGTTCCGGAAATTATTTGAATGAAACTTCACATTAGCTAACAGCCAAATGCACAGCTACATCATATGCTATCAATGAGATTTACTGTAGCAATTTTGCACAAGTTACATAGTTAGATAGCAACAATTGTTAAGTAAGTGTACACAATTTTCATTCGCTTGCATTTGCGTGTATATAATTTTAAATTAATCACTCTTAACAGAATGTATTATTTAATTATTTCTTCAATTGTTTATCATAAGAGCTCTGCACATATTAATATTTATTATTAAACTAACGAAACAAAATGTTATCCGAACATGCATATGCGGAGGAAGCTACTTATACGATTAGCTTCAATGTTCAGTTAAGTATGAGTTATGAGTTAGCGATCAGTAAATCGCTTATACGTACAGTTATCCCATTTGTGGACATTAAATACGCTAGCAAAAAACTTGATAATTTATTAATATATGTTATTATAAATATGTGTATGTGGGACGGCTTTAATAGTGAAGTCGATTGGTATCGAAAGGAAGTAAGAGGAGAGGAAAGGAAGTAATTGGTCTTAAATTATATTGTATTACGATTGTAAATTGAAGTTCAACAACAACAAAGAGAAAAGTCGCAAATTCGCTTGAAATTTCATATTCGATCGCAAAATTTTTCCAATTTTCACGTCAAGTCCTAGTTCACTGAATCGGTATGAATAAAGCATTGTATATAAAGATAAAATGCAGCTAAACTGCACAGACACATAGGTACCGTATCAGTAAGTATGAAATAAATGAAGTCGCTCTTCAATTTGCAATCAAATACCGTATAGGAATAGTCTTTTTTTCATAGAATTTGTTCATACGAAAACTGTTAAAGGCTTTCCTTGCCGATAATTCGATGCACTCAATAGCGTCTTTACTTCACAACATAGTAGCTGTAATCTTTTTGAATATCATTTCCTTGTTGCTCAGGAAGCCATCATCGGAAAACTGAGTTTCAAGTCTGTATAGTTTGGTTCGTTAACGATGTAAGTCACAACGACATAAGTCCCCAAGCCACACTCATCCGAAATCAATTAAGTGTTATCGTCGGTTGGCCCTTCGAGTAGGCGGCAGGAGATTGGTTACGATTTGATTCTGAGGCTTACTTGAAAACTCTGACACCAAAACGCAAAGAAGGTCGCAACTTCACTTTACTTTGTTCAAACTTTCGCTGATCGGAGCACTACGTACAGTCATTTTTTACATCCCAAACATCTAGCCACCGTGAAGACAATTGCATGGGCGCGAATATGATTCGAAGGTAAAACAAGAATATTTCCAGTCGTCCTTAAGTTAGCAAGTATTTTGTTTTTGAACGCTTGACAGACGGCGAGAGTGTTCCGGAACCCGTCAATTTGACATACATTTAGACCGAACGCATGTTCAGTGCAAAAATGTTTCCGTTTGGTTTACTAATATACCCACAGTTAACGGTTAAACAGTTAACGTATGTTTTATTTTCATTGAATTCCTTTTAATGCAATCACTCTTGCGCCCTGTAATGTCATTTGTGTAAATGAGATAACAGAATTTAGCAAAAACTGTGTTTGTTTGTGTTTTCTCATCCTAGATAAACATATACGATAAACGTGTTGATTACATCTATTGCAAGTATTACGTTTATATATAACATATTTCTGTTTAAACCGATAGTTAATCAAGGTATGTATATGGAAAACATCAGCAGTTCGGTATAGCGTTAGTTTAGTAAGATCCGCGACGGATATGGGAGTGCGGTTGCTGAAGAGTCCTCTACAGCTTGTTTAACTTTCGATTAATAAATAAAATTCAATTAATGCAAACAGTTATCCCACGTTTCTCGACTGTCCTTGCCGTCCGCAAATACTCTGCTTGTATATCCTTACTTCACAAGAAAACAACCAAATCCAAATTGCATTGGGACATTTTCCCAAGTTAATGCTTTTTCCACGAACTGGCAATCGCCAACTTCGTAAGATTACTGTACGTTATGACGTCGGCAGACAAAGCATCATTAATTTGCATTTGTTTTTAGTATGTTTTCGTTTCCTTGAAAATCGACTTGTTTTCAATCCAATGTTTGCCAGTGTGTTCAAAGCATTATCATTAAACTAATGGTTAATGAAAATCTTAATCATCCCTTCCTTTCATTGTTCTGCTTTTTTATGAATTTTCGCCATATAATGTTTTATGAAAATTTATGCACGTCCTAGAAATCATGTTTAAAGTGTATGGGAAACGCAAAAATAGTGTTTACCAAGTCAAAGGCAGGAATAGGGAAACGCAAGGTGAATTCGGAACGTCCCGACAATACATTTTATTTACTAAAAATTTGCTGCTTGACTCGAATGCATAATGAAGAAGATTGTCGTCAGATTGATGGAAGACAAATATTTTATAAGGAATGGTCAGATTAATGTGATATATTAAGGTAGGATTGGAACTGGAATTGTTGACAAACCGATTTGTCTGTCTAAACTAATGGACTTTATTTAACTGTAACGAATAAAGTATTATTCACAATACAGTATAATGTAACTATGAAAATAATAAAAACAAATAAAAATAAAAATAATAATAATATTAGAAAAGATAACGTCACGCTTTTTCACAACTGGCAGTTACACGTTGAACAACTATACTATACAAGATGCCAGCTGTGCACAACGAACAATAACTTCTCATAAGACACTTTTTTTTATCTTCTAATTTTTGCAACAGTTGCTGTGTGATGCCATTACCTCCTATTTTATTCCCCAATTTCGGATCTAGATTGCTAGATCGCGTTCACTGATTCATTTGCACAGTGGCAAAAGAAAATGAAGCACATCTTCAGTGAAAGCGTTCCGGTCTTCTTTCAAAACATTTAGTGTAAATAACAATTATATCATCGATATTACTCACACATTACTCATACTTATATGTATTGTTAATTTTGCATTTGGTTTTGAAGGCGGTGTTCTAAGAACTTCTGCCATTCTTGTAATAAATTGTGACAAGAATGATTCAATTGAAAGAACATGCATCTGATATATTGAAAATTGCATAACAATAAATTCAATTATAATTTCTTCATTTTTATTTTTATTTTTATTATTTTTTTTTTTTTATTTCTCCCATTTTCTATTTTCTATCTAAGGATGACGACGATGATGATACTCATCATTATAATATTGCAGATGAAGTAAAGTATACTCAGGCGTGTTTTTCTTTTAAACGAAAGAGCACAAGTTATTTATGACGAGTGAAATGAAGGGAAAAAAAAGCTTAACAATGATATAACAATATGTAAACGGATAAGAGCAACAACAAAGAAAAGCGTAATATAGAAAAAACAAAAAAAAAAAAAAACCAAGTTATAAAATTATATTCTGTTATGGGCGAAGCGAATCTTCTATACTCACTAACATAAGAAAAACAACAACTGAAATTTCGACGCACTACAACACTGGATGAATGTGATCGACTTTTTTCATTTTTGAAGAGGTCCGTCCGGTAGAATAGCCCCTAGAAAATACGTTCAAAATTTCTATCGTCGTATGCGTTCTCTTTTCTTTCGTATGCGTTAAAGCCTTCTCAACGGACGTTGTATTGTAGCCATGCCTTTCAGCAATCTAGCCCACTGTTAATATGAATATCATGCACGCATGCAAGATCCTTTAACATTTTTCCTAAATGTGAAGCCAATATGTATAATTTTTACAACAGCGTTTACCACAGGCGCCACATAGAGGGACAGGCAGATACACTCAGATCGAACCTAAATTTGATATTGGTATATATATTTGTCTATAGCATCTTTGGACCTTCCTTCTGAATGTTGCCAATGTTTTAACGAAACAAATATAGCCCTTGGCGAAGGGTATACATAAAAAAAAAAAAAAAAATGAAGTTGAAAACAGAAAGCTTAAAAAAGTAGATTTTAAGTAGTGGAAAAACAGCAAAAACACATAAAAACGTAAGCAAAAATAAATAAATAACTATTTTCAAACGGTTACATATTCATATATTAATGTCGTAAACAACTCATTAAGTACTTTTTAATACCTAAAAAGCGTTGCGAAAAGTCGAAAAGTATGATGACATCGTAAAACAGTGTTAATCAAATAACAGAAATTAATGAAAAATAAAGAATGAATTCTATAAAGGAATCAAAGAGAAACCAAGTCAAGTGCATATTTGTAAGGAAAAGTGCAACATACATACGCACACACACACACACATATGCGCATATACAAACATACATTCACGTAACATACATAAATACATTTACGTAAGTAAGTACAGGCATACACATGTATATATATGCACATACATACCCATACACTCACGCAAGAAGACACGTTGTATAAAAGACAAAAACTAATATTATAAGCAATTCTCATGAGACAAACACGCACACACGCACACATACAAACATACAGGCCCGCACTTACGCAACATAACTACTACTCGCAGTCTACTCAGACTTATTCCTTACGTTCAGTAGAAGAATGAAAAAAAGCAAAGAGATTTCAATTCAATTCAAAAAATTGTAATAGAAATGAAAGCCAACAAAGAGCTTTAAACATACTGTGAAAGAGTTATCTTAAAAAAGCAAAAAAAAAAAAACAAAAAAAACCAAGTGAGGAAGGAAAACTTTTAGAAAATGACAGCAACAAATGACAACCGACAAACGTTGTCGGA
The DNA here is from genome assembly GCA_000688715.1 of Glossina pallidipes. Classification (NCBI taxonomy): domain Eukaryota; kingdom Metazoa; phylum Arthropoda; class Insecta; order Diptera; family Glossinidae; genus Glossina; species Glossina pallidipes. Next base: position 853,353 of record KK499838.1, read on the forward strand.
CTGGTATGTGTGCGTTAATTAAATTTTCTCATTTTTTATTTTTCTTTCCTTCTTCTTTTTTTCTACTCTTCTCCACTCTTTTTTTATTCATTGGTATTCTTTCCATTTCTTTGGCTTAGCATACTTAAGTGAATTTCTTGAGATTATTGTTCATTTTTAGCTTTTAAACATTCATATGTACGACAAATCTACCGGGATGTTGCACTAAAAGAACCGAGTGTATCTAATGTTTGCTTTCTCTCTTTCTCTCTCTCTCTCTATCTCTTTCTCTCTCTCTCTCTCTCTATCTATCTCTTTCTCTCTTTCACTTGGGAAAAGTTATCCTTGCGAATCAAACGGGAACATAGAAAATTGTTAGAAAATATTTTTACTCTCTTTTTGTTTTTTTCAATCATTCACACAACTGCAGTTTATAGGGTGCAGGGGCATATGATGTATGCATGCTTGTGTGTTTTGCGTGCGTATGTATGCCTATGTTCGCATATGGTAACCAATGTTAGAAATCGCCATACTTCGTAAATGGGTTTTATTCCCATTGTCCGCTTGTATGTCTGTCAATGTGTCGGCGGCGTAAATATTTGACAAAGACTATGGTTTTCCTTTTGTTTGAGATTAATGGTTTTATTGTTATGGGTTGACTTACATTCATTTTCAACCAAATAATTTCATATTGTTTAAACTTTGAGAAGACGTCTTGGTGCGGTTATAAAATATTTCTCTGTGTATGTGTTCCCCTTTTAGTGTGTATTTGAGTTGCTGTTTTTCTTTTCTTTTCTTTTCTTTTTTTTTTATTTATTTATTTTTTTTTTTATAAAATAAAAGTAATTGCGCAAAAATTTTTATGTAAAATCATTTAAACTAAGAAGCAGATAAGGTTTTGTTAACGTTATGCATAAGGAATTTCAACTAACAATTTCTGCTTTAGATACACAGTTTAAGACAAAAAGTTTTTTCTCTCTATTTTTTTTTTTTTTTCTTTTAGATTAGCTTGAGGCAGAATAAAAGCATTAAATTCCAATTGTGACAACTGAGCGCGCAAACCAATCGTTGTTAAAATGAAGAAAACGCGCTCATTCAGAACGAGATATGGGGCATTGTTTGTAATGTGTTTTGATATTTTTTTACTTTTAACATCGAGAAAACTCTTCATAACAGTTTCCCATTTCTAATCATGACGAGCTCTTAAGATGATCAATTCTTCGATCAATTATTTCGATTTGTCCGATACGTTACATTAGATGTTTATGAAAAGATTAATTTTTGATATCTCCAGATTTTCTGGTTTCATTCTGCGGATCAACTTTGTAAAAAGGTCCGTCATCTACTTAGAAACATATACAAAATTTGCGAAAAAAAAATAAAAAAATTCCGATGAAAAATTTTAATCGTCATCGGGAAAGTGTAGCAGACATCGCTCCAAAGTTGAATAAACTTGCAGCACATGAGTATCGCTAGATTATGCGGATAAACACAACACCCACAAGCACTCGATCTAAGCTTGCCCGTCTGTCCGTGTATCTTAGTGTTCAACTTACAGTTCGCAATTTTCGAGATATTTTAATGAAGTTTGATATGCCGACGTGTTTTGGCCCAAACGAAGAACGCCTCGAAAAATTATTCGGATCGCGAAATTTTTCCAATCGCTTTCCCTACAACGCCTTATTTTGAAAAGTTATTATGTGAATAAATGCATTCGGATAATTAGGGTAGATTTTTTAAGGGTGAGCCGAGTCCAACTTATCGTACCCACCTCCGAAGGATGGACGTATACTCGTCCAGTCATAATGTTTGCAAAACCCAAAAGGAAGCTTCAGAGACGCTATAAAATATATATATTGTTGATCAGCGCGCAATTCTGAATCAATTACGCTATGTGAATTCGTCTTTGTGTGTAGTGCGTGTTACTGACACTCTCCTGGTTGCAAAAATTAAGAATCGGGTTCAAATTTGATAGAAGCATTGCGAAGCGTATATGAAATAAAAGGCAAAGGACAAATTTTATCCCATTTAGTTTTTTTGTGGCCATAAATAGAAGTATAGGGCGCTGCAGTTTTTAATGGTGGTAGGTGTTCGAAAATCAGCCCCATGTGAATTTAACCTTCTTACATATTTTCATATATAGGTTTGAAGTGATATGTATAAACTTTCTTTTCAGTTTGCTTCTCCAACTCCTCCCTTGTAAGCAACTTGGATAATTCGCCAGATAATACATTGAACATAAATTCAATTAATATAACATTAATTAATATAAACATTAAAATAATGTCAATAAAATAAACGTGCAATAAGTAAAACAATGCAATGGACAGGAAACTGTTTAATATTAGGCGTCTTTGTAAGAAATTTGCTTGTTTCAAGAGTAAAGCGGTGCATAGCGTTACATATAGCTTCGCAAGATCGCCTAAGGATTTATGAAAATCATAGTCTTCGTTAAATTCAATCGTACTTTACCCAAAGTCCGATAGCATCCTTATGGGCTTTTAGGGTGAAATACTCCATGACTGCAATTTTATTCTAATCGGATCGTATCTTTTAATACCTATGTCCATACTTTTTTATTAAATAGAATACATAGAAATAGAAAATGTATATATAATTGATCGCAAACTTATCACGAGATCATGTTTGTAAATCTTGCTTCATTTATATCTTGTTTTGGACTAACTGATACTTCATTTCTCTTTTTATCTGAAAAACACGTAACAAATCCTTAGTGGACCATGGCTCAGCATTCAATGCTCTACGTCATGTGACTTTTCAAAATAATCCCTTATATAGGAAGCAAACACAGGAAAACAAGACGGATAGACAAGCTCAGTTCGGTATAATAAGAAGTGAAGTTCATTTGGTCGTTGCACACATCCGCAAAAACTATAAAACAAGAGAAAGAAAAATTTGAGATTATTTAAGTAGGTGTCTTCACACCAAGTTTCGAAATCTTATCCCTGGTTTTTACAGATGCACGACTCCATACAAGTAGTTACATCGATTGTTCAAGCCGTTGTTCAAGCATATATGTGCATTGTATTGGTTCGGCCATGCGTTACATTGAATGTAAATTTGTTTTGTCTTACAGACATTTGCTAAATCTACAAACGGACGAAGTAAGCGTAGTATTGAAAATATGACTTGAAATATTTGACAGATTTATGTCTTCATTTATGCTACAATCAATTACCGTAAACGTGGTAGCAGTTAAAAGATCTGGCGTATCGTTCTTTCTTAATCTTCTGTGTGAAGCCAAAAGAGGGTTGTTTTCGTTACGATTTTTTAGTTTCGGTTCCAATTTTTTAGAAAACTATTTAAAGCTTATGACCGATTCTTTTTGGGAACATTCTATGGCATTGAAGATGATGCGAAGAGACGAGCGACCTCAGTTCTTACGATTGTTAAATAATTCAATAGAACTCATTATGGGATAGTAGCAATCACTTAGTATAACGTTTGCATGTGTCCACGAAGGCACTGAACATTTCTTTCATTTACTTTCAGGCAGTTTTTTCGCAAACGTGTATTGATTCCTTATATCGGCAATTAATAGATACGGTTGCAGTAGATCTATGTTATTAGATGTGTGTATATAACGAACACGAATATTCAGATAGTGTATAAAGTACGATGAGTTTTTCTGCTTTTTAATTGCGTTTATTTGCTTCTTTTTTTTTTTTAGTTTAGAGGCAAACCGAAAATTAATCTAAATTTTGTTGAAGCTTCTCCCTACAATTTCTTAGAAAATTAGCCATCAGGTCATTAGTATTTACTCGTAATAGCTAGTGATTGTCTTCAATTCAATATTGCGGTTTATGCTAAACATCTCCGTACCTAGCATTCGATATGCTGAAGTTGAACCCATCTCTTAGAAGCTCATTATGAAATGCTGTACTATACTCTCCGTTGCTACCACAATAATGAAATGTATTTATGTATATTTTCAATTTTTTATTACATTACAGTTTAAACCTTTATTTGAGTATTATGCTAATGATGCCCTAGGGATGTTAAAGCAGGAGCTACAAGCAATTCTTTTAATGCGTGCATTCGTTTTATATATACAAACAATATAACAGCCTTTAACTTTGGAGTATAAACAAAAGTAAATGAAAATTTATAGGAAAAGAGAAAACAAGGAGAAAAATCTTTTTTCCAATTGTTTCCTCTAACAACTCGGCACAAAACCAAAAACATAGCGTCTCATATAAATAGAAAAAAATGGAAATCGAGAAAATAAACAGAATAAGAGTAACATGCACAAAATTTATAAGCAATGAAAAGGACAAGCAATGGAATGACAATAAATAATACCAAGGAAAAGTAACAAATACGTAGATTTTCGTGAGAAAAAATCTCCTGAAAGAGAAATTCGTTAAAAAAAAAAAAACTAAAAAATAAACAAAAACACATAAGAAAAAAGTTTTATTCGCCTCACAGCCTACTTACGATATCCGTCATAATGAGCAAAAAAATTAAAATGAAAACATCGAAAGTCTGTGACCTTGCATTTGAAGAGGGGAATAATGATCGGCTCTCAAAAAGCTAATCCATAGAATTGATTCTACCTTTATCTTTCTCGCTGATACCACTACTATTTGGTCAAGCAACGTGCTCTGTAAAACACGGCAGCAATGAGAGAGAAAGAAATGACCAACGAGGGTTAAAGGTACGAACGCAGCGTGGAAGATGGAAGCTCCCCATCGACCAGTTAGTATTATAGGTTGATTGATCGGGCGACCACATGACAACCGCTTCCTGCGCTTGAGATTGAATGCGAGCATACGCGACCTGATAGTTGCGCGTCTTATCTGATAGGCTATGCTACCGAATTGTGAATGTATGTAGGGATATTGGATGTGTTTTGTACGGCCTTGAGTTTTTCAACAAAAGACAGACGAGCGCAGCTTAATCTTAAATTGCTCAACTCTTCTGCACGATTTCATAAAGACAAAATCATTTGATGGATATCAAGTCGAGCTTGTCGTATCTATTACTTAAAAGGATATCTAGTCTAAATTTTCGTTTAAGTACTTCAAGAATTTCTTGGACGCATTCCTTTCCTTTTCATTCGAAAAGCGCAAATTGGCTGCTTCTCTGAATGATTAATTAACATGAACCACTGCGGTGTAAGATCTATTTTATAAAAAATTAGCATTTATTTTACCCAAATTATTTTGATCATTTACTTTAAGCAAAAGACTAGACCTTATTTCGGCGAAAAAATGGGGAAAACGTGTAGCAAGCGATGCAAAAAAAAAAACCAAAAAAAAATGTTATTCTCTTGAAATAAACGCTTTTTCGCCAAAAACGAATCATGACTTATTTCTATATATAGGGTATCTGTAGACATTCGCGCATCTTTATATGATAAGGAAGAAGATATTATTAATTGAGGTTAGGTTGATTAAAACCAAATTGAAAATTTAGATATGTGTTTCCATTTCGAGTTTGTTTTCCTCGGACTTTGAGATTAATTATAATTTCCAGACTGTCACTATATAATAAAAAGATAGTTACAATTTTTACCGAGAGCTCGAATGGAGACAATATTGGAGAGTTATCACTTATGCACGATTAACACACACACACACACACACAGAGAGAGAGAGAGAGAGAGAGAGAGAGAGAGAGAGAGAGAGAGAGAGAGAGAGACAGAGATTGCCTGATACTATTGCAAATCCAAATATTGTAAGTCTACCTCTTATTGCTCCTTGCGCATTTTTCTTCAAAATTTTTAAATATTTTATGTTACATTTCTTTGCTTTGATTCTTGCCATGCTATAGCTATATAACTTACGAGGAAAGGGGACGTGGACGGTTATGTAGTGCTCTACTCTACTTACTGTATGCTTAACAATGCATTCCTTTAGTTTCGAAATTTCTTCTTCTTTCTTTCTAGCACTGAGAGTTTATGCGTTTCGAAAGGTTCGATTTCGAATTTTTCGCTTTTGTTTGTAATTTTTTACTCTTAATTATTTTGATTTCTTAAAAGAAAATTTATTTTGCCTTAAAATTAAGTATTTTAAATGCACAGATTTTTGCCTACGTACACACATCTACAGTGCACTGTTTCTGCACGTATCTATGCACATATACATCCATAACAACAATAAATTAATGATTGACAAAGTGATTTATGTTAGGCAATGCATCAACATCACACACATTTAAGCACACAAACGTCATTCATTATCCATTACCCGAGCGTCCCACACAATAATGGCACAGACACAATTTTATAATTTATTTGCAAGCGTGCGTGGATATACGTATTTTGTCAATGTGCGTGCGCGTCTATATATACACATTTGTGTATGTATATACTTATATATATATATATATATATATATACATATAATTTTCTCTATTTATTTTGTCATTTTTCTACCTAAGTACGTATGTTCCGTTATTTCTCTCTCAACCTGCTTTACATATATTCTATAAGTTTAACAATATTGTTAACGTGTCAATCGGTATATATGCATATATATACAATTGTAACTGCCTGGCATACGCATGATGCTTTTATGTGTCACGTGTTACGCTCATTCAGGTTGTTTCTGTAAGTGTTGCGTCGTTAAACAAATTGTGATAAATTTTTAAGTGCCTCTTAATTTATGTTTATGTTAAAAGTGTTCTTGTTGTTGGCTTTTTTATTTTTCATAATGCAAAGTTAATAGTTTGTGTTTTCCTGCTAAATGTGTTTATGTTGTTACAATTATTATTTACTTGTTGTTGAAGGCGTTAAGATGGTTTAAGTGAGAACTCAAACGATATTTATGGAGTTGCAAAAGTTATAAATTTTTTTTTTTTTTTTTTTAAAAAAAAAAAAAAAAAAAAAAAAAAAAAGAAAGAAAAATCAGAGAGCAAGAAAGTTTTATACAGCATTTTATATAATAATACCTTTATATAAATCTCGTTAAATTTTCAAACCTCAATTTCATGGAAAAGGGGGAAAGAGGTCTAACACTTTAAGAGTGCAACAAAAAGAGAATTTCATTTGGCATTGTAATAAAAAACGCTAAGAACTTGCTTACAGCTTAATTAATATCTTGAAGGAAGATATGGTAAACGAATTATTTTAAATTGGGAAAAAAAGGAGGAACGCATAGAGAGAAAGAGTGAGAAAGACGGAGTAAAGTGATTGAAAGAGATTGGAATTTAGGGGCGATGGGTGCGTGGGGGGAAGAGAGACAGAAGGGAAGAGACAAAAAATCAGACAACTTGCATAGGAGAAAGCAATGCACTCCAAATCTAATAATGTGCAGTCCTTAATCGCTTTACCGGAAGAGAATTCCAAATTAACGTTCTAGGTGACTGCGATTGGTGGCGAGCGCATTGGTAGTCTTTCCATAAAAACCGAACATAACACAAATTGGATCGGCCCAAAATCGATGAAGATATTCCTAGTATAGTTATATACCCAGCCTAATATATCCCCCTATGGCATGTACGTTCGACTTCCCAAGTAATTGTATTTGACCCATGAAGAATATTCCTATATATGCTTTATCATCATGGAACGTACGTTAAGCGCGAACGGTATTTGTTTTGTCGGATTAAGTTCGAAAATCAACTAAATCTCCGATTGCAGTCAGCCGCAATTATCTTATCAAAAAAAAGATTATAATTATTTTATTTTTCGGATCTTATAGCGCCAAAATTTTATGGTTCACAAGCTTACTTATTAAGAAAACCGAATCACATTTTTTATCTTTGCTAATTTTGAAACCCCTAGCGAGTAGGTTAGCCTCACATGGGCACATACAGGGGCAGACAGATATACTTAAATCGATTCAAAGTTTGATACTGATCAGAGGTCTCCGAAACTTCTTTCCAGATCTCACAAACTAATATACGCTCATCAATCCACACTAGATATTAATAATAAAAAGTAAAAAAAAAACAAGAAGCAATCGCTCATCCTTACCTGCAAAATCTGCTATGAGTGAACCTTTTATATATTTTTTCTGAATGACTATCTTTCCTGGCGACTACAATCTGTTATTGACATAGTTACAGTCCATAAGCCATAATTGCTCAAATTTATGTTTTTAACTGTAGGTAAAAATGTTTTTTTCTAAACAAAAATTTATAATTCATAAATATTTATTGTACTTAATTAATTAAAGCATTCAACTTTTGTTTTCGAAAAAAGAACTGAAACTCATTAAATATATTAACTGAATTTGTCGGTTCACGGTTCACGTTCAAATGAACGAAGCGAATTCACAATACACCAACAGTTATTTAATGAAAAATTCAAAGTGACATTTGTTTTAATTTTAGACCCCGCCGAACCCCTCTTTAATTTATGTTTTATTAACGTTAACGGTAACCGTGCTTGAGAATGTTTACAGTAATAACATAATTAGGAAAAATAATTGAACCAAATGCGAGATTAGCAGAAATTGTTTTGATGTAAAATGAATTAATAAAGTGCTTTAGTGCTTTAATGTAGATTTAAAATACAATAAAATAAAAATACTAACTTGCGATTATTTAACATCTTACATATCTCAAAAGTTACATGTATATATATGCGTGTATATATATACATTTGATTTAATTTGGCCAAACACTAGGGGAACGTTCCACATACGTGTAACACCGCCAGAGGGTCAAAGAGAAATGGGAAGAAAGAAATGCTCAATCAATGAGCGCTTACTATAGCTGCGAGACGATGTGTACTCTGCCGCATTGAGAGTAGCTGCGATTCTTACCTACTCGGTTAGTAATGTCCGGATTACAAAAAAATTGAAGAGCTTTCGATAAAATTCGGACCGCGCGACTTATGTCAAAATAATATGAACATCAGTTACATAAAAGTAGTGCCAGCAACCATGGTCCAAATGTTGAATTCGTCTGTGCGGCTAGTTTTTTGCCGACAACGAATACAATTCAAAACATTCGCATGTCAGAAAGAAATCATTGCTAGTGGAAGCGAGCAGTGTTAGTACCTAAGCAGGTCCCTTTGCGGTAACTGTAGTATTTCCGGATGTCGCGATCCAAGATATTAACAACGAAAGTATCCTTAATGATAACCATTCTATTAATTCAAACTTGAGCGAACTGCATGTTGTGAATAAGAGTGACTAAGCAAGAAGATCGTTAGATACGGCAACAACATTTGCCTTGAAGTGAAAAGCAACCCCCTTGCCATGAAACCAGGAAAGGAGCATGATTGAAATGCGTTAAAAAAAAAGCACTTTAGAGATGAAAAATGTAAAAAAAAGTTATATTCTCGGCAAAGCAATATGTAACATTTCTAATGTAAAACTGGACTTTTAGATGGCTGTGGAAAATATTTGTAACAATTTTTACAAGTTTATTAAGAAAAACAAATGTCGATTTATTTGCGAACCTCTTTCTAATATAATAACGTGCCCATTTTTGCATTCAATCTAGTACCGCGTACTGGCACCAACATAGCCCGTATGTGTATATATATATATATATATATATACTTTCAGTTTTAACACAACCATAAGCTTTTTAGGAATAGAAACGTTCTTTTTGTGGCTTCTAGTGACCGCGAACATTTCAACGGCAGGTGGATGACTAAAATGGATAACATGGCGTGGATAAATCGAGTCAGATGTGTACTCTGGGTGGAGAACTCTTTCGTATTCATTTCCGAGTGTTCTGAATGAAAAGACAAACGTAATACATGGTTATCAGAATATTCTCATATTTGAGAAAGACTTGTAAAGCATAGAAAAGGTTGCAATGTATTTATAAAAAAGTCAAGTGAAGACCTAAAGGACGGCTTTGTCTATAAAATCAAACCAGTCGTCAAAATGTTCTTTTCATTTTCATCACACTAAAGCGAAATAAATCGTTATATCGTGTTATAGAACCATCACAAGCACTGACGATAATCTGTATCTTTCAACGAAGCATCTTGAGTACGTTACTTAGCCATCAAGTAGACCATCAGGGCAGGTCTATGCTGACATGGTAAGACTTTATCACAAAACTAACGCAAATATTGTCGGACAGAGCGCTTAACATTTGGAAACCTCATGTGCGTCGTGCGGGCGTGTTCAAGGCCACGGTGGACATTTGAACGATATGCTGTTCCGAGTGGACCTGAAATCTCTTTGCTTCTAAATAAACTTTAAAAAGTATCGCTGAGTTAATGAGTACTCGTCGATATTGAAGTTAAACTTCCGATAGCCAATCACCAATCTGCTGAAGTAGTATATGCACGATTATATGAATAATTACAAGCATAAGCACATAAGATGAACATTTTTAAACATAAGTTAATTTCTTCACAGCATTTTGGTAGAAGCATTACAGATGTATAATAAAGAAAATCTTTTATAGAATGTGTGTGTACGTGAGATGCGCTACTAAAATAATGGTAATAATTCGATGTCTCCGCGTGGACTCTTAAAGCGCAACTTAATTTTGTAAAAACGAAAAGGGAGGGAGTGAGAAAAGAAAAAGAAGAGAAAACAGAAACCGCATACTCGGGTGATTGGTACTCAACGCGAATGTATTTATATGAAACTAAAACTAAGAAACTGTAAAGCAGAACTTCTTAAAAACCATACCAAACGCAATAAAGTGTTAGAAAACTTTTCGAAGAAATTCGGAAAAGAAAACGCACAATCACACACATAAACACTTTTGTATAAGTATGCCAAACACGTTTCAAGTACTTAACATGTCAAGAAAATAAAAAAAAAGTAAAAAAAAAAACACAATGAAAAAAATGAAAAACAAAATGAAGCAAAATTGTTATAGCATGTAAGAGCTGATCATTTAATGTCCTACACTACTACAAAGGCAAAAAGTCTCAAGACATCAGCCCCAATTATTATTTAACATATAGAACTGATGTGAATCTTCGTTAACAACGTCTTTCTAAAATCTAATCAATACATATACGTAAAACGCATATGTGTACATGCATGTACAGATAAGTATGGATATATATATATATATATATATATATATAATTTTACAAAAATTTATAAAAGTTTTCCTTAAGCTCCCCTCAAGTCCCAAAAAAATCAAACAACATTTTTGGAGACAAAACAGTGACTAATTTTTGTTTTTATGTCGTCCCGTTACGAGTCTCTGGCGGCTCGTAATAAAACCACGTTTTATCAATTGTTGGTAGAGTGTGCAGTAAATCAATGTATTCGGCGCCATACTCGTCCAAGATCGACCTTTGTTTATTATAAAACTGAATATTAACATGAGTTTTTTCAGTTTACTTGAAAGTTTCGGCGCAAGCATATAAATAAGGTAAGGGAACAACTCTCAAAATGTTTTTTGATGAAGGCACTGCATACGTATATGCATTCTCCACATTTTACTACCTGCAGGTAATGTTACATTTCAGGTGAAGGCAAACAGGTAGAAGGTGGATTCTTGTTATTAAACGTACCTCGCATGAAATATAAGAGGACTACTTTCAACACTTTTTATCATGGCAGTGAATAAACTTACCTGGCACGTTGGGAAGTGAGGTTATAATGTATGTATTTGGACTTGCCAAACATGATTTGCCAAATTTCTTTCCAGAGACTTCAGTGTTAAAGAACCTGGCCGATCTAGGGGATAATGATATTTTGCGATCCATGTTGGCGAGTAACCCGCACAACTTTGCGCCCGTTCTAATATATATGTATGTATTTAGGTATGTATGTATGTGTTGTCTATACACCAGAGAGCTTTTCTTCATTCGTGACAATACAGAAGTCCGTGTTCGGATCGCAAGGGTAATGAAGAAGCCTACGAAATATACCTCGATACCCCGAACAGCATACACATCAGCTTTATTTCCCACTTCTTCTGTACATTCCGGTAGATCGTTTACGACTGAGTTCTTGAAGTGATTTTTATGGCGAACACTCAATCTGACTTTACAGTTTTCATACTAATATTATAATGTTGTATTACTTCTGTAATAACCGAAGATATGCTAAAAAAAATCTTATGAAAAAGTTTTTTTTTAAGTTTAAGTACAAATTGAATAAATGCGCAGTGAAGAACAAATGTTTTTAACGATTCTGTGAGTTCTGTAAATGCTTAGACATACTTCTGCGATTACTGTTAAGGCTATGTGCGATCTGAGAAAAGTACAAAGCTAATTTGAAGTGGATTAGCCTTGGTTGAGCACCTTCGAAAAGAAAATTTCACACAAATCCCTTCCGACATGCAGTGTTTGCCTTCGGGATAAAAGAATCTTTTTGGCGCTTTTTAAAATGAGCGACTTTCGCCTACAACAGTACAAAAATCGCACCATTTTTAAAAAAATTTAAAATTGCAATAGGTGTTCGCTAATAATTTAGGACTTACGGCAAACCCAAAAAAAAAAAAAAAATGTCTTGCATGTGCTTAGTATTATACAGTTTGTACTAAGTTTTAGGGTAACTGGAATTTTTCTAGATATTCAAATGGAAGATACCAAAATGCCTTTTTTTTTTTAATAAAGCCAGTGAGGTATCGTACATAATACCCAAACTAAACTTAAGTTCTTTCATGACCTATCTTAAAAAAAAAAAAAAAGAGAAAAAACATAGTTATATGTATATCACATGTATATCAGTTTGAGGATGAGTTAAACCTTTAGGGCTGTTTATACTTGAAGCTTTCTTTTATTTTTCTCTTTGGTTTTTTTTTTTTTCTCTCTCGCTACCGTTTTGAAAACATGTTAAAGATGCTGTTATAAGACTTTAAGCATAATTTGCAGGGTTTTCTTTCCATTTTGTATTTTCTTTTATGGTCTCCTTTTTCCGTTCATTTTTCATTGTTAAGCAGACCAAAAATTGACGAAACAGACCATAAAAGCCAATAACACACGTGCTTGCCATCATCATCATCAGGAGTTGATTTTAGACTTCTGTACCACTGCAATTTAATGTCGGAACGAATGGATGTATAGGTCGGTTGGTTTGCATATGAGACAAACTATATTGTATGGTATGGTTAAGCTGATGCATTGCTATCGTATTTACAACAGTTACGAGGTATCAGGTAAAGTTTCATAGTACAAGGCACATTGAGTGCGTTCCTTTTTTATTTAAGTTCATTTTATATGAGGGTGATTTTCGAGTATTGTTCAATCGCTTAATTTTTTTTTCTTTTTCTTTTTTTTTTTTTATTACTCTTTGCATCATCATAAAGTCGGGGAAGTATGAAAAAAGGTAATTTGAAGAAGTTTGTAGCGTGAACGGAAATTAAAGTAAAAAAAAAAAAAAAAATTTAACAAAAAGCAGAATATCGAATAGGGAAAGTTAACCTCCATAAAAGTCTGCAACTAGAAATGGGCAATAAAGTGGCGATCGATCAATGGAATTTTTTTTCCAAGTCTCAAATGTCTTATACAATGACTTTGCAATTTTAATCTTGCAAATTTCTATATAATATATTTTATATATAAAATTGCTCAACATAAAGCACCGCTCTGTCTGCCCATCCCTTTATCATAAGACACTACTATTTTAATGTCTTGAGCAGAGCCATACCATACCCTTAACTGTCCTTGCAAATCGATTAAGTTTAAAAATTAAGATATCAATTTCGCCTTAAATCGCTTTTTGTGTACGACATTATCATAAAGGTAACGCGTTAAGCAAGCGAGCAATTGTGTAACTATAGCATGGACTACACAGCAATATTCCATTTTTATATCGACACTACTCTCAAGCGATAATTACAGAAAAGGATAAACGAATTGAATGTTTTTGATGTAGAAATTTTGAATTTTAGGTTAAGACCGGAACTGAAGTTTTAAGACTGATTTAGTATAGAATTAGAATCAACTTGACCATAGGGAAAACGGATTAAAAGGTTTTAAGCACACACTTGCGTAAGTTTTTATAGGAAAATGGGGTAAATCGCTTGGAAAATTTAAATGTCAAAAAAAATGTCATTAACAATTAGTAACAATTTATTACTAATACGTATTATATATTGAAGGCGAATCTTGTTTCTAAGCGTTGAGGGAATTAAAAGCAAGCTGCAATCTGTTATTAATACAATGATCTCTTTTTTCACAGTTATCAAGAAATGCGCTGCAAGTTTACTGCTTTCTGTATGACAACTATGTCTGCTATTGTTATTAAGGTTTCTTTCTCCGTCAGAACACATAAAGTCTTTAATATGCGATTTTTCTTCTTCTTTTTCTCCGTAATGTATAAATAATATTGGTCGGTGTGGAAAAACTAAACACTTTATGTTATAAATTTTGATTAGAAGTTGAATGGCCAGCACTTGAGCAAGTAGACAACAAGAAAAGAGAGGAAGCACATAAGTGAAAAATTTCTGAACTCTTCTTGAAACGAATCATGTACGCTCGACACCTAAAAGCAGGCATACAAAAATCGTTCCATCTTTTGTTGATTTCGGATATATCAATACATCGCTGGAAACCATTTTCATACATTCATCACAACAATAACTGCTATGTTTTGCATTTTACTTATGACAATACCTTGCAACATTATTTAACTTTTTTAGTGCACGTGTAACGAATTGTATATAAAAAAAAAGTTGACTAAACATGGCGCTGGATAAGTTTACGATCACGCCGACGAGCAAGTAGCCATACGTTGTCCGTCTGTCCTTTCTCTTTGATTTGATGCTGAGACTTTTCAACTTGCCAGAGACAAAAAAATATGACGCAACTTGGACGAGTTCTACAGGCTAAGTTTTATCTACTAATAAATACTGCCCTAAAAATCAAAAAGCTTGGCTCAACGGAAGAAAGGCGAATATATTTATACAAAAAAAAAAACCACTTACTTATTTGAACCGTTAGTCTAAAAATGAAAATTGTTCTTTGCGAGAATTTTCCCAAATGTTACAAGCGAAACAGGCAGTTTATTATACCTTCATCCGTGTGAGGACGGTGCAAGAAAATGTATATTATAGTAACCTGCAAAATGTTCAAACTCTTTGCAAAGATGTTTTAATGTCTTACAAATATTGTACGTGTCAAATTTTTTAATGCTTATGCTACTAAGAAGAAAAATCTAAGAAATTTAGAGCAAAGAAAAAAAAAAAACGAAAAAAAATGAGAGTAAACTTATGTCGACGTTTTGTATAGAATGCATAGAAACTGTCCGCGCATATATATCTACCTGAATATCGACGGAACGGACGGATACGCGTCCTTCTTCATTGACACTGGTCAAGAAAACCCAAATAGATAAAGATATGTATATATCTAGATCGTGTATGTGATGATTGGTAAGCTATATTGCTTTTTACATGAAATGCAAGAGATAATAAGTGATAGGTATTTTAAATTCGTTGTATGATAAGGCAACTTTCTCACTTGTTTTTATTTATAATCTTTCTTCTTCATAAAATTTAAATATTAAAAGCCTTTGTTAATACTAAAGTAACATTATGCACAAGTGTTGAATAAAAAAGAGAAAGAGGAAATATTTTTTAATACAAACATTGATAACTTTTTGCTGTATGAGTATGTGTATCTGTGTGCGTGTGAGACATGCAAAGATTGATGTATATTAATTTGGAGAACTCTGAAAAGAACGTATTCATAATCACATTAAGATCCGCCCTCGGCATGCTCAAGTCAGGGTATCCGTCGTTTCATTCCATTGTTTACTGTTGGTGGTCTAAAAATGATAGAAACTTTATAAAGTATACTACAAAATGTAACACATATACGTGTAGTGAGGGACTGAAAATCGGCAAATTAACTTTGAAAATAATGAAAATTCTGCATACATTGTCCGCACAGTTTGAGTAATCAAATCAAATATTTTTCGTCAACGCCTTAAAGCCTATTAGAAGAGCGATTAATTGCTGTTCGCAAAATTCAAGATACGAGCCGCGAAATTTTTTCTGGTTGCTTTTGACCGGTTCACCATACAATCGAATAACATTTGGAAATTACCTAGATTTTCAAAATTGTATCCGAATGCAAATTATATAACTTTTACGGTGTTTACCCTCACAGTCATTTCAGTGATTCCGTCAATTGATTTCGTTTGAAAGCGTATGCGTTTATGTTGGATTTAAAAGCATTAAGTGATTGACTTTGCCGTGTAAACATTTGGTATTCCTTTCATTGTTTTATTTTTTTTTTTATTTTTTTTTATTATAGATATAAACAAACAAATGTTGTATAATGAAAAATAGAAAAAATATGAAAAAGATTGATGAACAAGGAATTTGGGTGCTTCTGAATGCCACTACAATTTCAATGACATTATATATGTTCCAGAAGCGTTTCCAAATCTATTACTAAATTCAAACTAATTGATTTCAACCTGATTCCATCGAAGTTCCGATATTTTATCCACGATCTTAAATGAAATGAGCGGAATGCCCGTGAAACCAGTCCAACCCAATGCAAAGCCTGAAAGAGCAAACACGCTTAACGCCTAAACGAATAATAATCGCTCAAATAAAATAATAAATAATAAAAAAAATTAATAAATGAAAAACTTGAAACAATTATACGCAAGAATATGAAGATAAAGAATAGACCGAGGAACTCTGTAACCAATTTGCCCGTGATTATCAACAAAAACGTAAGTTTCCTATGGTTATCACATGCTTGCTTGTATACTAAATTATTAGATCGTTCGGAAAGTCATTTCGTTTTTGCCTAAGCCGAGCTCTCTTCTTATATTTGATGGCTGATATCGCAATGCCTGTGCGATGAAAACGACTTTACTTCTATTACTAGCGAAAAGGTAAAAACGATGTTCATGCAAAGAAAAGAAAATTCTTGAAAACCTATGAATGAATGAATGAATGAATGAATGAATGAATGAAAGGATGGAAAGCAGGTGCCGAAACTGGTTTGCAAAACTTCGTTTCGGCGCTTTTGCATCACGTTCTAGAAAGCCAGCAGGAGCTGGCGTTACCTGAAGCAAATCGCCAAAGTCGCTAAAAGTTTATGTCCATTGAATTCTACTGTTCTTGATAAAATATTTATACACTATAAAGAAATTGAAAGGATAAACCTCTAAAGAAGTGAAATGAACTGATCGATCGCTCTACTAAAACTCATATACGAAATAAAGGATAGAAGAATTTTCAAATATTCATAAAGGATGCTGTAGGTATATAGGATTCGTTCGAGAGTGTTTATATATATATATAGCAATAAATGGCATTCCTGCTTATTTCATTTCGTCATGAATAAATAATGAACACATTTTTTATAAAAATTTAAGAGCAAAATCATTTAAATATTTATTTATAAACTTTTCAATGTTTGCATAGAATTTAGATTTTAGTTTTTTTTTTCCTTTAATCTTTTCATTATTGTAAATATGTATACATATGTGCATAAAATGGACACATACCGAGATACGTATATATAGACGTGCATAGTTATGCAGATAAATAGTTTTTGGCATTTTTATCTGTAAATTGAAATTGAATTTATGTGCCAACACATGAGAGTCATAAAAATGAATAATGTTTGAAAATAATTCGTTTTCTCTCTCTCTCTCTCTCTCTCTCTTTCTCTCTCTTTCTCTCTCTATCTATCTATCTATCTATTTATCTATCTCTCTCTCTCTCTCTCTCTCTCTCTCTCTCTCTATCTCTCTGTTACTTCAGACGCATACTATATTTGTTGTAAAGAGATTTAGTAAATTTTCTAAACAGTGCGTGTGATGGTGCATGTACATATATATATATATATATATATATATATATATATATATATATTAAGCGTTGTGTAAATTGCGGTCACTAGAACTAAAATACAATAAATATATTTGAAATATTTAGGGGGAAAAAAAACGAGCTCAGTAGGCATTAGTCGAACTCTGATATTACATATGGTACTAACGTACTATTGTGTTGGTTGATAACCAATAATAGCGGCAGCTATCGCTTGATATTTGTGTTAATGGAGATTTTTCAGTTTATTAATATATTTGGTTTTTTTTTTCGCCACAAATTGTAACAAAACTATAAAAATATATATACATATATTTTACATATATATTTATATATATATATAAATATATATATATATATATATCGACATTGATAGAGTCACTTTCATTCGAACCAGTATACAGAATGTATATATTTACTTTAGAATAAATAAAAAGGTATCTGTCCCCGAAAATTGCATTAGTTATTAGGTAAACATTGTACTACCGACTGCTGGTTTGTAAATAACGAAAAAAAAAAAAATAAATTAAACTCTAAAGGTTTTGAAGTAAAATTTTGTATGTTCACCATGTCGAATACCGAAATGTTTTTTCACAATTATGCATATAGCAGCAGACTCGTTATAATCATTAATACACAAAACATTTGCCCTACATTTGAAAGTTTTGTCTTCTCTATGTCATGAGTTACTCATCAAAATATTTATACATTTTTATTACATTTCGCGATCTTTTCTTTTTTTCCTTTTATGGCTTTCTATCTATACGCTGTGTTCCATTACAACATAATTAAATCAATTCAAAATTTCAAGAATATTTATACAATCAAGTCTATGTAACGCATACGTGCTTGAAAGCATAGTAAAGATAATGCGGTATCCTATGGTTGTGTAGTTATAAAAACAAGAGAAAAGCAAGTAGCAACCAGTAGCTCTCCGCACGGTAATTGATTATAAAAAAGATCAATTGCAAGCCATTCAAGGCCCGTCAATTTTGGATAATGACAATTACGCATAACACTTAATTTAATAGATTTGCCTGTGAACAATTTACAGTAAAAACCCGCTTACGCACTTTAAAGTGACGCCAGTTTACTTTATTCACTTGAAATTCACTTGATAAACGTCGAACTGGCGGGAAAACGTTTGCAGGAACACAGGGGGTTTGGTTGTAAAAAACCCAGTCAAGTAGTTTGCATTCTGCTTTGCCACTATGTTATTCTAAGCCAATAGTGTCAATGGCATATTATAAGCGGAATATGTCAGTCGTGCTTGGACAATCAGCTGTCAGTGTGTTAAGGTGAACAATGATTGGCATTGGAGTTAAGAGGAACTTATGATTGCTTAGTGTATTTTATTAAGGGATTGATCACATGTTGTGCTCATTGCACCATTCATTTGTATGCCCAAGTTTTGTACATACGCTATTCCTGTCCGCGTAGACAGGTAGAGGAATTGGCTCGTCGGATCATCACTGATCTGGTATGAGTAAATAACTGAAAGTTAAACTTATCTAAAACTAAACCTATTCTAATAAAACCTACGAGATTTAATGCTGGCTTTCTGTCCAATGTTAAGCTGGCAGACACGCGAATCGAGACTGTCAATGTTGCGACAACTTTATGAACGATTGCAAAAGATCGTGTTAATGTTATAGTAACGAAAACGCATACGATTTTAAGGAAGCTATGGCTTTCGTCGTCCTTTGTTCCTGTTGAAGACAAATTAAGTTTAATTGAATGTGTCGTTGTTCCGTTAATATCGCATGCAGCTAATATACACGGATATCCCGATTATGTCTCTTGTATGATGATAACACATCCTTGTACTCCTTACAAATTTTGAATAGCAATTTACCGACTTACCGAAACATCGGAAACTTAATTTTTATTCATAAGAGTTCTCACACCTATATTCCAAGATATTTGTATGATAAACTTTAGTTCGTTAAATCTAAAGGTACAATGAGTCTTATACTAGCAGACTACAGGTAGCTTTTATCTTTAAGACCGTGAGCATTATAAGAATATGGAATTCTTTGCGCCCGAGTATTAAGTCACTTTACACGCGTAAATTCACTACCGACGTTAAGCCGGTCGATAATTCTTGCACGATGCTATAATCTGGCATGATGTTATAATCTGTTTATTACATTAGTATATTAATGATATACTATTTGAATAGCAGCATTGTACTGCCGGTGCGATTTTAATTTGAAGGCTTGTTTTTTGTTACGCATTATCGTCTCTTTTCCAATGATATATACACTTAAGAGTTTTTGCAAAGATGGGCGATTACTGTCTATGCCCAATTAATAACTTCATACGATTTCATAGAATATTTAGTGGTTTATAAAATATGATTACCGTACTATAAGACATTGTAGTCTTATTAGTAGAAGTGCTAAGGACTTGCTATATTTTTAGTCGTCAATTAAATTTTAAGTTAGTATTAGTTTAGTCTTAAGTTAATGATCAATTGACAAATACATAGACATGATTGCGTTGAAACGAGACTTTCACAATTTCAAACCATAATAATCAAGCTAATATGTGCGGGTTTGGATCAAAATATCGCAGGCAGGCAGAGGATCACATCTTGCCGTTTGAAGCGCTTACAAAATGCGACACACTAAAGCTTAACATAGTGATATATGTACTCGCCAATATAGAATCATAAGGTTCGCCTTAATGTGAATGGAAATTATTCAATCCAGCGATAAGGGATGAATATCGTTAACCACAATTTTGTCTTGGCGAGAACTTTATTGTCACTCAACGATCGCGATAGTGGAGTGACTAAATATTTATTGAAAATGTTGTTTTTGTTATTAAAAGAAGATTAGAAAAGAAGAAGAGGGGAATGTATTTATTTGGTCAAAACATTTGCAACACCCATTAAGTATATATATTCTTTAGCGGTATCAAATGCAAAAAATATCCGTCTGTCTGTCTCTCTGCATAATGCCTGCGGTGAACATTCTCCTGCTGGCAAAATTTAATATATCGGCTTTAGATTTGACAAAAACATCGGAACTTGTTGCATGCAAGTTGATATTGAAAATGTTCTAAGACAGTTAAAGGGCACGCCAAGATTACTATAGAAATTGACAACATTTCTGTTTACTGGGTGTTTTGCTTATTACGCGCACGTTACAACAGACCCGCGATAAAACTATCTACTTGCGTTTTATAAAAATGACAAAAAAACAGCCCCGCTCACCGAATATTATCCTATAGAGTAGCAAATATATATAAAAATCATTAATGTTTGCCTTGTCACGTTGCCACGTGTTTGCGTTAGTAACACTGTTTTTATTCATTTTTATTTTTGTTTCTACTTTTTTATTTTTCTTCTTACCATTCATTGTTCATCTTTGATTCTTGTTCATATGCTATTGAATCTCATTTGCACTCCTTCACTGTGAGATAGACGAGAATAATAAACTTTTTGCCATTTAAAAAATAATAATTAAAGAGAGTTTGTAAAAAAATCTAATACGAAACGGAAAGACTATGAAAATTTTCATGCCTTCTCCGTAACCCTTTAGTAAATTTCATATTCCATTATGCAGACTTACCGCTTACTCCGCTACTTTTCTTAACATTAGCTGAAAACATGTAACACACTACTATATATAGAACGTTTAGCTCGACAAATTCGAATTCCTCCTAATATATTCGACTTATGCCATAACACATACATGTTTATATGCATTAAATAATTAAACTGTTTATAATAGAAGAAATTAAATAGAATTTAATCAAGAGAGAAATTTATTACAGGACAATACCCGATGGGCATTTCAATTTGAATTCCAATTCAAATTCAAAGTCCCGAACAAATGCTATTATTCACAACATTAGAGGCATAAATCTAAAATTTATTAAAAATTCACAATAAGTATTAATCATCCGATTACGAGTACATAAGTGCATATGCATACATATGCGGCATATATATGTAGATAAACATAAGTATATGTAAATAATTTACGTACTTCAAAATCTATGCATGTGTACGTAAGCCTAAGGCAAACCTACAACAAACGTATGCTGTACACACATAGACGGAGAGCGAAAACTTTACATTAAACTACTACGAGTATGGAACAAAAAAAAAAAAAAAAAAAAAAATTTCAATCATTCTTTTTTTTTCCTTTTGTTTTTTTTCTTTAATACTTTTGAAAGCTTTTACATGTTTCATATATGAGAGAGTGCCTGCATGAGTAAAGTAAAAAACAAAAAAAAAAAACCTTTATCCACAAACTTATCATATGTAATGTCAAGAAAATGCATCATCATGAGATTTTATGCAAAACTGCGCCATAAACACACATAAAGAAAAAAAAAATAATAAGAAAAAAAAAGAAAAAAAGAAGCAAAAAAATCCCTTCAAAGTGTTTTAAATGTGAAAAACCTATATATGTACTATTAAGAAGAAAAAAAAAGGAAAAAAAAGAATAAAAAATCATTCAAAGTATTGTTTCACCAAGATTTTAAGTTGAAGGAAAAAATAATAACAATAAGAATAAGAATAAAAATAAAACTAGAAATAAAGAACTTGTAAGATATGTGTCACTAACGAAAAAGTAGAACTTTCTTCTTGTCTTAAACGTGTCAAGCATATATGGAGAACAAGACAACACACAATATCATCGTAAACGGAAATACCATAGAATAAACAAAACAAAGGTTACTACACAATTTAAGTCGCATTTTTAACGCCCAGGATTCACATAAGCAATTTTTGATACATAAAGAAAAAACTCGCGATCTTGATCTCCACAGGCAAAGAATTTGAATAGAATCGTTTGAGATTGTACGTCAGATCGATTGGCTAGAGCGAACCTTTCAAGTTTCTTACCGCACCAAAGAATGCAATACAATTATTTTGTAATCAGGGTCAGAAAGTCGACTCGTCGAGGACAGCATGCAAATTTGCCAACCGAATACGACTTTTAGTATTAAAATGCATTAAACTATATGCTTGAACTTGCAGAGTCCCCCAATAAATGGTCCCATTAAAAGAGTTTCGTTACAGAAACATTACGCTACGTGCATGGTGCTGACCTTGCAAATTCAAAGTAAGTCGAGCCCTCTATTGCAATTCCGACATTTAAATGTTTTTGTTTCGCGTTTTTTTCGAAAGTCCACCTTCCAAGTGCATTGTACTGCTAGCATTTTGAATTGTCAATCAGTTCATTCGGAATTTCAGCCACCACAGCTTGAAGAAAACTCTTCCCAATGGAACATGCAAGCCTTGGTTTTCAATTGATCAACTGTAACCCCAATATTTTAGTAATATATACTAAGATCGACGCTACGGTTTTTTTAGATAAATATTTTTTAAAAGTGTCGCGTCTTTCACTAGACATTAACCAGTTAACCGCGTATGACAGGTGTAAACGTTGTGATTCGTCCATCCGTCCTTGTCAGATTTCCTCATAAAATTTCGTCATAATATCATATTTTAGAAAACACTTTTGTTACTTTGTCAAATCGTTTTATTACAATCTAATTTCATATTACACACATACTCTATGTTGGACGAGTGAGTGTATCCCTCTAAAAAAGGTCGACACAGTTAACTGTTTAAGCAATATTCCAAGTATTATCAGAAAATAATTTTTGTTCTCTATGATCAAAGAACTCATTTAGAAAAAGGAAGATGCGAAGGCCTCACCGAAAGGTTATTGTTTTCAAAAAGATAATAAAATACACCATAACGAACAAACAAAACCTGTGTAAAAAATTTATTTTAAAAATTTGATTTGTCTGCCCTTTCGAAGTAAACTTAAGAAGAAATTACCCATAATTTTGTGGTCGCAAGAAGGTATTGCCTCTTTTAAGGGTGGAATTGCAACTGCACGACACTTCGAATTGAAGCGAAACTGAAGGGAAAAAGAACTTGTTTCCAAATGTATTAATAAAACATTTATCGTTTGACTTGCTTTTTATGCGATTAATACTAAAAATTTTACCCAAAGCATAAATTGTCTCCAGCAACTCAGCTAAGTTCGCAATTGTGGTGGGTGCTTTTATATCGAAGTTTATTGTATGTATGTATGAAGCACATTCGTAAATCTTGATTATGACTTTAATGTTTTGATGTGTTCGACTCATTATTTTAATAATCCAAAGTTGACAAACTTTTTAGAACATGATAGCAACGGCCAACTGCAATACTACTTGGAAGAACGGCAAGCTCAGAAAAACAAAGCTCAATATTTCTTTGTTTTCGATTCTTCCAATATTTTAGCTCTAAATACATTCCGCTTTTGTTTTCTTTTATCTCTTCGCGTGTGTATGTATGTATGTATATATGTATGTATATATGTGTGGGTGGTTGGGTGCACGGATGACTTTAGATAAGTGCATATGTTTATATATATAGATGCACGGTTTTATGCAGCAAAATCAACATCAAGTCAAAATAGTGTTGTTTCTTGGTTTATTTTATTTATTTATTTATTTATTTATTTTTGTTTTTTTTTTTTTTGGTTTTTTTTGTCGAAATAATAAATACGATTACCATACAGACAACCATACCACATAGAGTTACGCATACACACGTAACGGAAAGAATCCAACACATATGAGCATACAAAGTTTCCGCAGCTTTGCTAAAGGCTTTTAACACTTAATATGTATATAGAATATGTATGTATGTATATTTACATATTATGATATATATGTATAAAGACATATGCACATGCAACGGTATTTAATGTATGTCAGCGTGTACGTGTTTTTACTTTAATAATAGTTTTAACAGTTTAACGTTATTTGGCAAGCAAGTATTTGTCTCTATACGGTCTTTAAATGGTTGCGAACAAATACCAAACAACAATAGCTACGATAACGCAACAACAACCAACAACAACCATAAAATATTTAAGGATAAAGTTTTTTTTTTTTTTTTGTTTTAGAAAATTATTCTCACAACTCTATCCTCTCTCACCCGCACTATGCTCGTTTCATAATCGAAAACTAAATTTTGAATTTTCCTAAAGAGTTGTTATTTTGTTGTTCTTGTTGGTTTTGTTTTTAAGCTACTTTTTTCTATTTTAGCTTTTTGGCTTTTTTTTTTTTTTGTTTTTTTGCGATAAAATGCTTTATTAAGCAATGTAACCAACTTTTAATTAAAATAATTTAAATTTTTTTTCGAAAGTATAAAATTTTTAAAAAATTTTCTAAAATATTTTCTTTGCCCACGAGTATGCAAATTTTTGCGGTACAATAGTAAAGAAGCAAAAATGTTTAGTTTTGCTAGTTAAAAATAAGTTTTTAGTTGGTTTAGATGAAGATCTATATATCTTGATGATGGTAGAACAGAAGAGGGGGCAATGCATTATTCGTGCTAATCAAGTTCAACAGCACTATCTTTGGGCGCAGCCATAACCACATTAGTCGCACACATAATTACAAAAATCATTCATTGTATTGAAACTGTGAATTTTATCAAAAAAGGTATGGAAAGTTTAAGTTGGGATCACGTCGTTAATGTAATTATACAGGAAAATATTGATTGATGATAGTTGCATGTAAAAGATGAAAAACAAAATTGAACAACGAATAATTGACTACACAGTTAGTTAATCGTTCAAGCTCTCGCAACATCTCTTCAATGGCCTAAAAAGTTCAAACATGGTCGAGATGGCGCTCTACTCTGCTCTATTTTCTTTTTAGAAGCTCGAAAAATATTTTCACTGCACTGTAATACTTGTACGTATTGCACAGATATTTACACATATCCGAACATTAATAAATTTTCTCTTATAAGGCGGTATTACTGCTTTAAGACAACTAACAATGGATTTCCTGAAGTTATAAAAAGAATTTCATCTACGCCGCCGTGGAACGTCGTCGATATGAATTTAATGAAAACGATGAAAAAACGAGACCTTATAGTCCGGCAAAGGCAATCATTAAGTGACCTGTGTCACTTATTCCAATGCATTTCTCTATTTATTTCATATTCATTCAAATTTTAGTTTGCTTTCTTGTAAAGCCTCATATTTCATCAAGGCTCTCCTTATGTGGATGGAACTGTTAACTAACGCAATCCAAATTAATAAAAAATTTCGTTTCCCTGTCAAAGAACGAGAAATCTTATTACTCTTTGTCTACGTTCATTGTGAAGAGAGGTGAATCTTGTGAGATTTTTTGCTTATAGTCTAGGATAGGTTTTAAAAAACATAATAGATCACGTAGTCCATATTTGGTATAATTAGTTCTAGTAGTAGTATTAATGAAATCGTTTGGAAGGACTACATGGCAAGCTATCCAAAACATTGGCCCTTCGAAATTAAAAAATTGAA
Source organism: Glossina pallidipes (assembly GCA_000688715.1). NCBI lineage: Eukaryota > Metazoa > Arthropoda > Insecta > Diptera > Glossinidae > Glossina > Glossina pallidipes. The sequence continues at coordinate 879,302 of KK499838.1, forward strand.
ATTTTTGTTGATTTTTCAAAATAAAGCATTATATCATGATCGGGCCGAAGCACATGACTGTACCAAACTTCGTGAAAATATTTCAAAAATTCCATTTGGTAGATTACGTACAAAAATACATAGATAGACACAAACAAGATTAAATCCACTCAGATAATGATTTAAGGAATGATTCCAAATTGATCGGCATAATAAAAGCTGAACTGTTCTGAATGCCATCTGTTCCATGTGTTACGTACATCTGCAAAAACTTAATGCACTCTGGAAAAACCCTGTGCCTGTAGTAACGGCACTAAGCAATGGGGGAACGATAACCTCGCAAACGATCGCACAGTTCATTTTAATACTAGGGAGCAGCCCGTTTGACAATGGAAAGAAATGGAAAGAGATTCACTATGCATGCCAACGCAATTTTCGCGTAGCAAAATTCATTCGAAATCCTCTTGAGTGGGCATATACTCGACTCCTCGAAACCTCATTAATCGGAAGCCGTGAGATTTCAACTTCAATTAGACTAATTTTCCTTCAATCTATCCAAGTTCTTACACCTGTGATAAAACCTATTCGAACTGAATATGTTTTGTGAATTGCACATTCACAGTGAAGCACATTTTCCTGACAGAGCATTTCCATGCATTTAGTTTAGTATAATGTCGCTCGGTAAAGTTCATAAGGTATCTGAATAATAAACTTGCTCACGTATTCTTGCATCTGGAGAGAGTAACTTGAAGGATATTAAAGTTTCTCGCCTCATCCAGTATAAGCTTTATTCGGTTGAAAAGAAAAAAAATTTTATTATGGGTGTCCTTATTAAAACGAATCTGTTTGTGTGTCGACGATACCCATTTTTAAGCTAAAGAATTTGTGCCTCAAAATGCAATACCTTTGTTATGAAACGATTTATTAAGACTCTCAAAATATGCTTCAGCTTGCGCAATGGCGTTGTCGTCATTTGAAATAAATTTTCTTTCTTGGAACATGCCTTTAAGATCTAAAAGCAGACAATGATGTCTGGGTATCAGACCAGAAGAGTACGGTGGATGGGACAGCAAAGTCGAACTAGCCGCATCTGTGAGTAAGCAACAGGTTAGTATTTTCGTATCCAAACCATTGGAAATCAACTTTCCCATGCAAAAGAGAAAAAAAACTCCCTTCTTTTGATGTCTGCAGAATGTCGGTTCGTTATTGCGACTTAATATTACTAAGTTATTCTGGATTTATTTGATGTCGTCAGGTGTAGGGAGCTCTTTTCCGCGCCCCCTATGTTCAGCATCGTCGATACGCGTGCGACCACCGATAAATTGTTGGCGGAGACTTATCGTGACACCTCAACAAATAAAAACCGAGTTTGAATGCTACTCCTTCACACAAGCAATTAACAAAATTCGAATTTGTTTTCCATTGCCTTGAAAATAACAAATCTACTTTGACTAAAGCGACTGTCGAAATGACGTGAAGGCTTGACAGGTGTCCTCCGTTGCTAGAGTGGACACTTTTCGAAAATAATGCGATAACTATCTATCACTCGTCGTTCTTGCTAAACGATACGTTAACAATAGGCAGCACGGACTGACTTCACACATCAAACCGAGTACATGTAACTTTATTGAGTTTCATAAAAGAGCAACGCAAATTGGATTCACTCCTATCGATAATGAACACAGAAAGTTCGAGTGTGAGTTATTACTGAACAGATAGCTTATTATATTTGAATTTAAATATCAATTACTATATAAGTGTACGTGCGCTTCGTCTTTTTATTGCAGTCTAAGTATTATTTCTTCCTTACTCTGCAATTTCAAAGTTGTCGCAGCATTCTTAAGGTTATTAAAAATGATAACCAAAATAACTATCACAAAGCGAAATGCTTTGAGGAATCATAATGTTTTCTTTCATTAAGTAAAATGTAATAATAAACGTAGGAAAGTTTTCTTTGAGCATAATTTACAAAAAATTGATTCTTTGGAATGAATATTCAATTCAACTAAAGAAGGCAACAACAAATATATACTTGTTATAAAAGGACGTCTTGTACTATCAATGAAAGTTCTGTTCAAAGGAAAAGGAAGAAAAAGACTGTAATAGGATAGTGGAGCTTAGATGTTTGAATCGAATGACTATTGAATTGAATAAATGCAAATCGCGTCTTCGGAAAAGTTTATTGAATTGGAGTCGATACAGTGTCTTTTTTTATGCGATAAATAAATAAATATGATATCACCCTACTTTCCAATATTAATTTAAAATATGTATGCAACCTATGTATGTGTTGCGGCAGATGGTGCATGCTGAATACCGTATCACTATATATATTTGGAAGTATCATTAAATGAATCACATCAGACATGCCGATTGGGCGATCGGGATTTGAAGCTTACTGGAGTAAGCCTTTCGGTTGTGATCTACTTATGGCCAAGTCTTGTTAATGATGATTTTGAAGACAAGTTGAGGATGAGAGTGTTTACCCTAACAGATAATATGCTTCCCAGAAATTGCGCATTACACTACATCGACAAAATCTATATTGATAATGAATGGAAGAAAGGCAAATAATGACCTCATTTCGCTTTCTACGACCGATGTAAGCTCACTGGCGGCAACATTGCTGAGTATTTTGGTAGCGTTATAAAAGTAAATAACTCCGATAGCAGAGACAACTCGAACGTTTTCGAGTTACCTAACATTCTGCGCTGCTCTTGTCCTGTCCTTCTCAGAAGATGAAGCTACCTCTTCGATCACACTTGTTTGAACAATTTAATCGTGTCTGTTTAGCTCTTCTTCTGTTTATCTTTTAACTCAGCCTTTCATTCCACATCGGTGTCTAGAAAAAGAAATAAAAACAAAAAATTGAGTCTCAAATTTTTTCTTTACCACTACCGCACAGCCGAGTAGATGATAAGAATCGCGTCTATCAAGTCGATGTTATCGAGAGAAAATCTTAGCGAGATAGAGTTTACTTTAGTCATCGCTAAAGTGAGCCCTCAATCGGTTAAAGCATAATATAGCCCGATTGGGCTTGCACCCATTAGGCTGCGAACACTTTCTCTTTCTCCTCCTCTTTCTCTTTCCTCACTGCCTTTCAACAAACATTGTGCTACACGCACTTCCCCTACATCACTTTAAAAGATTGGTCATTTTAAAAGGGGAAAAATGTTTGGTTCGAAGAATAACTAAAACGATCGGATCGAAGGCATTTTGCTCTAGCATTTTCTTAAAACAAAATTCGAAATTGTTCTTTGTTCAAATTTCTAAATTCTATTAGATTTGCGTAGGAATCATCAATAACTACAAATAGGCAAAGCTTAGTATACAAACATGTATATGCACAAGTATATCGTTTTCAATTTGCCAGTGCACACCATCAGTGGTTTTTTCTAATTTCATTTCAATGCAAACTACTATTTGTTGACCTAAATCGGACGTGATTCACATATGCAAGATGACGAGCTCACTTGATAACAAGATATTTGACTTGGGATAGCTTAGCATTAATGGTTCCGTTTATTATTAGAGTATTAGCAAGAGTAACATTTTAAATTAAAAGTGACTGGCGAAAGCTTGAATCCATCTTTATTCCGTCCATCTTGAGCCACATTGTAGATGTGCGTTAAATTAATTTAATTTTAGAGTTCAGGCAGGACATGCTTTTCAATTCAAGATTTAGTTCTCGATATATGCAGCTTTGAAAATTCCAACACGAAACACAGACTATTCATCTGATCAATATTCAGCAGTATATGGAATAGACTTCTGCCTGTAGTAGATCGAATAAAAAGATTTTCTAATCCGATTCTAGCAGCTATCTGGTAGAAGGAAATAAACTTTGTATTATTTAAGAAAATTAATATTTATTTACTTTCAGGTAAAGGTAGGTATATAACTATTCGGTAGGGCGCTGCAGATATGAAAAGTTGGAATTTTATAAATATAAAAAAGTCAAAACATAAAAAAAAGGATACGCTAATAAGGACGATATTGAAAAAGAACCGAAAAGTCACCAAAACTTTACTTAATTATAACTTTTAGTTAATTTATTTCATCTTTTCTCCGTGAAGGGTATAAGGACTTGGGTTTTTTTTTTTATCTTTACTTACAAAAAGACATTTTTTATGACACTAAACGACTAATAAAAGACGAGAAATGTAAAGTTTTTCTATTTAAAAAAAAAAAAAAATATATGAAAAAAAATTGAAAAAAAAGGGGAAAAAACTTGATGCATACAAAAAATGAAAAAAAAAAAAAAATGCCACGATTAGACTTCCTTGTGTACATACTTAAACGAGTTGTTAAGTTCATTAGGAGGAAACCCCCCAGCAAGAGGAACAGTAAGCCTCAGTGTTCTCGCCACAAAAGAAGTTCATTTAAAATGCGAAACATATTGCTTCGGTTTAGCAAAGCAAAGTAAAACAAAATAGTTTTCAGTATTTTAGACTAATTTTGACAGGTACGTATACCACTTAGAAAAGTTTTCGAAGAGTAATTAAATTAAGTTGTTTCCTAAACTAATCCGATGAAACGAGGACATAACGACATTTTTACTAAAATCATTAAACAAGAAAAATTTAAAGCAATTTTTTTTAACTTTCTTGTTGCTTTGCCTCTTCTGCATTGGATTTGTATAAAATAAAAAACAAAAAAAAAAAAAATTTATTATTTTCATTTTAATAAATTTTCAAGATATTGGAGAGCTAGCAAACATATGCCGGTTTTGTAGCTTCGCACACGAACAATGGCACGTTTCCTTTATTATGAGTGTGCGCAGATGCTCCTTTAATAATAAAAATCTGCAAAATAATATTTTGTGAGAATTTAGGCGGAGAGAGGCAGAGCAAACGAGCAGGTTAGAGAGAAATAGAGAGAGAGAGAGAGAGAAACGTAGCAAGAGAGCGAGAGATAAAAGCGCATATGTTATGAGGAAAAAGCCGGAAGTTATTATCATCAACATGTGAGCACAACGCAATTAACGGTTTATTTGAATCGTATTTAACAAATTTTCGGGAGAAGCACAGCAGGCCATAACAAACAAAGAAAAAAAAAAAAAACGCATAGTCAGTTAACACAATTAGGTTCTTAATTTAAACCGCTATGTGAAAGGTTCTCTAAATTGACATAACACTAATCCTTAGCCATATATCTTTGAAAAACCTTCATGGACAGTCATAAACATAGGGAAAATGTATGTTCTATATACATGTGCTAACACCAGCTCCCGAATATTTTCGATGTAAAATAGTTTAAAGCAATTAAAAGCATCTGTCAGTTCACTCTTTGAGACGGCAAGAGTATCGGCATTAGCAAATCCACCGGCAACAGTCTAATTAGAATAAAGAATTTCTTTTTTTTTTCTTATTGTATTTTATTGCACGTTCCCCAAGCCCCTCTTGTTTGACAATTTCAACGAATCCAAACCAGTTACAGGCATAAAATTATGTTGTTTTGCATGTGTTAATGCCTCCAAGCATGCTTTCAAATGTTTAGAACCGCTTTCTCAGAACATCAATTACAGAGAGTGTTACTTCACGATCTTCTTTAAAACTTTGTTGATTTTCTTAGTTTTATTGCTTTATGCAAAAGCATGTTAAAACCTTACAGTCTGGCGAGGCCACACTATTGGATGCCTTACATCACTTCGCTTAACACAACTTTTTGCAACAATCTTGAGCAAAAAAGGTGTGGTCTCATATTAACATCAATAGCACAGGTGTCATGAACTTCGGTAATCCGATGAAATAAACTAATTAAACGAATATGGACTTCAAGTTAAATGGCTTTTCAGCACAACAATACACGAGGATATGTTGGAGAGCGGATTAATGGAGGACTTAACTATGCTTTCTTACACTAACTGTATTTGCATATGACCTTTGATTACTATTTGTTTGGATTGATGTAAAGCGATTTGTCTAATCAACGCTTTATCTTCTTTTCAGAAAAGCGCAAAAACAGCCAGATTTCTAGCTCATTTCGAAGAGACAAAGTCGTCGTTTCTCTGAACAATATAACCCGCATTCTATAGTAAGCAGGATCATGAAGGGTTATAGGTAGCGAGATATGGGAAGGGGGAGTGGTGCTTGCGTACGTTTGACTTAAAAACGGAAACGTCAGACACGGCCTGTAGAATGTTTCACACGCGAGCAATGTGATCGAAGAACGGCGATATGCAAGCATTTCCAGCAAGAGTGGGTGGAAAGCCTTGAGAAAGCCTTGTGATCCTGATCAAAGATTTGGTTGGTGGACGTACCTCTTTTAATTCGGTAGAATATTTGCCTTGTGTGTACCTATACATAAGCATCCCACAGCGCACATTACGCCGATGCTCGAGGGTATCGAGAGTTTTGGACATACTCTCGGCATCCGTAAGCACTTGAGCCTTTGCCTGCATGCGTTCGAGCGTCTCCAAACAAGAATTGGGTCCTGCCATCCACACACGCGGATCAACAGGAAAGAACTTCTAGCATTGCTTTAACAAATCTAAACCCTTGACAGCATCTTTTGACCGTCTGAATGTATATTCAATCCAACGAACATCACTTTGTGCTCTCATGCCATCAGAGGAGTTGCTCATCATTTGCTTTATGCGTTTTGCGGTTTTGCGGGCACTAATATTTATTCTATTTTTATAGTAATAGTAGCCTTTTTTCTAATGGCATAAATTTAACGGTATATAGATAAATACATCAATTATTACATGAATAGCATAAGGAGTCAGATATCCTTAGATGAATCGATAAATCTTTCTAATCTGGGCAAAATGTCGAAATCAACGGAAGGACGTAGTCCTTTCCACCCTAATTACGTATATTACATATATCGCACATTCCTAATTTCTATGCGTTGCTATTGTTGCATAAACGTTATACATTCTTAGCATTATATATAAAAACTTTTATAAATTTATACAATTTTTAGAAACGTTTTTGTCTAACATAAGCACAATTCTAGTGCTATTTTTATGTGAAATATTTTTATGCGAACCCGTTAGACACATACATGCTTACATATTTTATTGTTTCATACTATAATAATAATTTCTATGGACAAACATGTAGTAACTAACAAACTTATACCTGAAAGCTTAAGTTGAAATTTAAAGTTAATCTTTATAACTCTCTATGCAGGATGGGCGACGGGATGGCCGTATATAAACTTTTGTTTTCCTGTTCACAAATTTGTTAATGCACAACTGAATTCATTATAGATAATACGATTTAAATTTACTTAAAATAATACCTTAGCAAATTGTAAAAGTTCATAAAACTTTTTAACTTAAAATCAGTGAAAAACAAAAAACGGAAAGGAACGCCGCTTACATAGCAAAAAAAAAAAAAAAAAAAAAAAAAAAAAAAAAAAAAAAAAAAAAGAAGTGTACAGTTTGTCCGAATCGAATCGTTGATACCATACATCTGAAATATCTTTGAAAAATATGCACTATACTTTCAACTGATATCGACCATAAGCATACCATAGACGCAATTAATTACTTAAACTATGTTAAATTACATTGTTAACAATAATCGAAGATAAACATTTTCACTTATATGATATCTCCGCAATTCACTTCGATGCATTGCCAAGCCAACATTAGCTAGACGTGTGTTGTTTAGTTTGATGCAATATTTGTTTTTCAAATCACTCCTTAATCAACGAATGAGTTCTTGTCGGGCAGAAAGACAAATTCCATTGATTTTTATTAGAAAATATGCTCGCTTTTATCTATCCGTGGATCAGACGGACAGACTTGACTAAATCAATTTGTATTCCCAACAATATGCAAGCTTTAATCTATCTGTGAATGTGTCGGTGGACAAACAGATGTAACAGGATCGATTCCACTAATTGCTTTGTTACATATATGCCGGCCTTTTTACAAGATTCTTGCGCTCTTGAAAATCGCGGGCACATTGAGTTCGCACTAAAACAACTACCAACTGCGCAGACTTGTGATCAGTTAACAAAATGTAGAATATTTAAAATTTTAGAACGAATATTTCATACTCGCCACTTACCTGCGCAAAAAGTTTCATATCGTATATCCTGCAGATTGCATCGATATATATTTTTATTATTTACATCTTTTCAATCGCAATAATTGCATAAAAAAAACATATTTACATACATAATCCGTCTTATTTGCAAAGAGTTCTTGGATAAATGCGGGCGAAGATTTCGTCTAGTTTTCAGCTTAAATGGGAAGATTTTACGTTTTAATTAAATGATTAAAATTTGATTCCCGTAATTAAAAAAGTAGCGGAGAACCCATAAGTTTTTCATTAAATGCATAAAGTTTGCACATATTTGCAGCGGAGATGAGAAAAGTAATAAAAAAAAATTTCAGACTAGTATTTATTTGCCTTGGTAAGCAACGTAAGCCTAATTTCAACAAATCAGAAGTACTTAGCATATTAAATATGTCCCTTATCGGGAGTACGAATCGTGAGGACTTTGTCGAATTAAATTCTTTCGCCTCTCTCTGTCTCTCTCTGATTTAGAAACGTGCGCGTTTAACTAAACAAAAATAAAGTTAAGAGATAATCTTTCGTATTCGAGATAACTATGCTTGCTGGGCTACGACCGGAGAAGACAAACCAAATCCCGGCGGCAATGGATATAATAATCATATGCATTTAAAAACAAAGCAGTGCAAAGTAGTAATTTTCATACGCTTTGTGAAAATCTTAAAAAAATGTATATGAATATGTGCATACATACTTACATATATATTGAAATATATAAAAGGTAATACATAATACGCACCATGTAACCTTAAAACAAGCGCGCCTTTGTAAAAAGTTATTCAATGAAATATTTCATTACCTGCAAATAGAAAACAAAGCATATTTATATGAATATATAAATATTATTGTAAAAAAGAAAAAAAAAAAAAAAGACAGATTAATAAATAAATCCCTGAGAAAAGAGCACTTAGGAGCAGCTTATAGTGCATAATTTATATTTAATTATTTTAATTAAATATCATATATTTTTTTTCAAAAGAAAATATATTATTACAAAACAATCAGAATTTATTATAAATAATTTATTAAGAACTATATTAATTAATAGAGCTAAAGCATTCTACACATATTTAGAAATGCGATATATGAAAAACCTTTAAGCTACAAAAACGCCAATATAAAAAATATTGTCTGGTTCGTGTCGAATCTTCGGACACCCAGCACTTGCGACAACCGTTGGTGCATTAGATTTATTAGACCCATTAGCAACGTATAGAAAAAGTCATCGGAGACATTAGGAAATATACGCGCGGTGCCCTATCTTGCGTGAATAGGGCACCTATTCAAAACAGACGTGTATAATGCACACTTCTGATCGAGATTTGGATCAAAGAGTAGTACTGAGTGAGTACTGAGGACTTTTTTAAAACTTACTGCGAAAGTAATGAACACACGGTTTTATTTCGTGCATGTGGGATAAAACTCCTCTTTGATTAAATGACTTTCTAAATAAGGATTAATGCCCCTTGAATGTGCAGAGAGCACGTCTCATGTGTCTAAAGAGCTTTTACGTATACAAAAATAATTTTCGCCGATGATTTGTGGGTTGAAAATTGCATTGCAGTCACACTCAATGAGGAACATTAGAAACACATGATAGCCAATTATTTGTGGGTTTTAACAATATGTCTGAAGATGCCATGCACGGGTTAACTGGCTTCTAAACTTAATTTGACACAAGTAAGAAAAAGATTGTGAGAAGGAAGAAAGAGACAAACACGAAGGAAAGACAAGGGCTGACGAATGACGGCTATCTTCAAATCGCTTGTCTTTCTTTAAGCTCATCCCCATTGCATACGTTAGACTATTTGAAAAAACTTATATTTCAAAAGATTTTCTTCAGTTTCAAGTTAAGTTCGCAATTTTCACCTACGAAAGCTCCGAAATCGATCTTACTTTTGCAAAATTGCTAAACTTTCAAAATCAAAAAAAGTTTTGAAAAATTGTAAATGTTATGGAATCCTCACAGGCTCCTCATAATCTCCTCGATCGCCTCGAAGTGCAATTACACTTACGATTATAATCAAAATCGGGGATATTGAAAATTAATACTTATAAGATATAAGGCCCTTTAAGCGAGTATTCAAGAGTGTATTATGAAACTCTTAAATATAAAAAAGTCTTAAAAGGATGTGAAAGAATTGCTTTAAGATCTATTAAAAAGAAAACGTAAGCGTGATAAGTCTCCCAAAGCAAGCAGTTTCTACTCTTTTTGTTTTATAGCTCTTCCTATTACACCAGGCACAGATCACAATTTTACATGTGGAAGAACAATTTAAACATTTTTTGAAAACATAAACTTCCAAAGCAACTAGAGCAACAAAAAATATTTCTTAGAATGCAAAGCATTGCTGAAAGCTGATCACAGAAATCGAAAAAAATGCTAAGCACTTTAACAGCTAGAAATAAAATAGTAGAATGGACCTTATCGAGTACCGAGCATTATGTGAGCCAGTTTCGGCGAAAACCTTCCGAAACATAAGTTTCCTCTGCACTCTCTCTCTCTCTCTCTCACTCTCTCTCTCTCAGGACTTTGTTAGACTGGATGATTCATCGTGAAGAGAATATGGCAACAGATTGGGACGTTTTTGCTATGGCCAAACTGAAAAGTATCACTATAAATTATCCTAAGTTTGGATCAATTTGGTATTGAGCTGTTTTCTAGGCGCTAAGATGTTCTCAGCAAACGAAAGGCCCATAAGAGTTTTCAAGATATTTGAAAACCCTTTAAGAATGGCAAGAAAAGAATAAATAATTCAAAGTGAAGACACATCGGAACCATTATATTCCTCTTAGCAAATAACAAACTGTGTATAAATTATGAAAACCATTTCCATGCTTTAATCTCTTCAATTTCCCGAGCTTTTTATTTAGTCTTAGAATTAATGTGATATTTGAAATAATATTTGTGACGAATTTATTATAATCTTTATAGTAAGGAGAAGAGCAAAGTGAAAGCATTACGCTTGAAGTAAAAGTGATAAATGTGTTCGAGTACTTATAGAAGGGCTTCTTGCCCGATTTTAGAAAATTTTTAATTTGATTTGGCGACAGTCTTACAGACAAAGATAAAAATCTTGCAAGTTAATCAAGAATACGCACGCGTGTGCTTTATAAGATGACTGTTTCAAGCATTTAATAAAACCAAATATGCTTAATGTGCTGATTATGTTTATTAAAAAGCGCATATAAACAAAATAAATGTAAATTAATATAATAAATAGAAAGTTGTTTTTTATTATTTAATGGAAAGCATAAACAGAGCCTAGGGGTTGAAAAATAATGAAATTTTGCGAAATTTTAGACTCAATTTAAACAGCAGTGAAATCACAATTTTATGAAATTTATTTATTATTTATTACTAGTTCTAATGTGCAAATATTAATGTGTATTTGCGAAATGAATGCTTGTTTGACGAATATTAGTTAAAACAAAACCTGAACGTGCTATCATAAATGAAAAAAATGTATATAAATACATAAACACATTTAATATATAAATACACTAGCACATATAAAAAGGTATATATATATATATATACGGATATATATAAATATATATATATATATATATATAGTACGTCTAATAAGACGTACTCGTACCTTCATAACATACAACATCATCCATACAACGTGTCCTGCATTAGTTATTTAGTTATTGCAAGAAACAAAAAAAAAAAAAAAGAAAAATAAATAAAGAAAACAAAACAGAATCAACAGCATGATGTACGTGTATAAATCATATGTATGTGTATGCATCACAAATATTAAACATATGCTTTACTTAGGTTCGTTATGTTGGAAACTTAAAGAATGAAAATATGTATACACACTTACGCACACACTTGCACGACTTCGTCTACCTCAATACGGAATTATTCTCTTTAAAATTGTCTTCACTTTTCTCAAGCATTTTCTTTCATATATCCATCATGTGACATTAAATCTTAAGCTAAGAGAAAATATTCGCCGACACACATACATGTACACTAACAAATTCACATACGCTAGTTATATAATGCATTAAATCATTGTAGCAATTGTCGTAACAGCTCCTGCCTGTACATATCGATGTATATTTGTATGAACAGGTATCCGTGTATTGGATCTTAGGTGTATGTAGTTACATGTAACTAAGCATCCCAGAAATAGCAATGGTGTGCTAATGCAACTGATGTTTCTTTTCATATAAGAAAAGAAAAAGGTAAAAGAAACTCTTAAAGAGAAAAGAAAAAGAAAGAAAGACAGAAGAAAAACAAATGCAAAAATTATAAGTGCTCCTAGGCGAATCTTGAATACATTCCACCTAATGTGACTTCATTAAAATGTTAAGAGCTTCGATAGCTCGATTACAGCTACTTTGAACTGTTTCATCATATTTTCTTTCCAAACTCTGCCTCGACTCTTGTTTTAGTGTCGAAATGTTTACAAGAGAATCGCAATCGCGATTCCATACCGTAGAGAACGTATAAGAGAATATGTTATTCACAACATTCCTGGATATTTTTCATCCGCGGCAAGTTAGATCCAACACACACTTAAATCCGCAGTTTCTCTCTAGAAGTGGCTAATAAAGGCTTGCATTTAGTTGTAATTTTCTACATCAGAGTTTGTGGTTTTGGAAATGGAACTAATAAGTCTAAAAGCAAACAAGACTCAGAACACTCACACACAATTAACATTCTTTAGTGAAATATAACTAACTGCTGACGGATATCTTCTAACATAAAAAAAAATATATATAGATATATATATATATGTACATATATATATGTATGTGTGCATTATATATATGTGCGATATATATAACGTATGTACATACATATTTGTATCTACGTATGTATGTATATATATATATGAAGTTGACCGATTAGTAAACACTTTTGCACACAATATTAATACAGGTCTGAGCTTTTAATTCCTTTTTTGTTATAATTATTTCAGAGAAAAGTTTATTTTGTAGAAAAGTTGCCATTTTTCAACCGATTTCGTTTCTTAGCAACTATAGTTATGGTATTGAATCGGTTTGCAATCTAAAATGAGATCGACATTAATTGAGAGCACAAACGAGCTTCAATTTTTGGTCAAAAATTTGAACAGCTAAGGATTCTAGCAATAGACAACCAAACTGAGGCTAAATCAGAATTTCAGATCTCTATAAAATGTTCTATATTCCATATACTTAATTTAGTCGTCGATAAACTGAATGAAACGAACTGTATAACAGATTTACTATATATACTGCACTGATATGTGTAAATGTTGGAATTCTCTAACATGTGTCAGCCTTTGACAACCTATTGGCAATGGTGTGGCAAATACAGTATGTCAGCGCTGCAAAAAACTGTTAAACAAAACATGCACGCGTACACGCACAGATAGAGAGAGAGAGAGAGAGAATAGGGGAGACAGAATAAGCAGAGAGCAAGGGATTTGTATAGATAAATTAAACATTAATTCAATTCACAATATATATATATATATATATATATATATATATATATATAGACATATATTGTACTTAAATTTATTTTACTTGAAAACAAATACAAAAAATACATCGGGATACATTGTAAGCTCGCAAGTCAACACTACTTGTATTTGAAATTTAATCATGTTTATTATACATTCAATTAAAATAATATGAAAAGTGCAATAATTAAAACCTTTTTTTCTTTTCTAAGAAATTTAATAAAGTATAAGAGAACCTTTGCAGACTATTTAAAGGCGAACAACAATTGCTGTTAACATGAAAGATGAAAACTGGCGCTTAAATTTAGACCAAATCTATGAGAAGTTGTAGTCGTTCCCTCTCTATTTTGAAAGACTAAGAAAAAATTTTTTTTCTAATTATGTACACACTGCAGCACTACGGATCCGACAATTAAAGCTTCCTCGGGTATACCATGGATGATTCTGATGAGGATGTTATGTACAAAAGTGGAACAAATCGCCCACGCCTACGCATATTGCTTTTTCTTTAGTGTTTTTCTTTTCTGATAGACGGCCACTGACTGCTTTATATGATTCTATATAGTAAAATGGAGTAAAAGGCTCATTGAAAACCCGTTTCAGAGTTTTTTGAGCTGTCGGGAAAATTTATTATCTCTCTCTCTCTCTCTCTCTCCCTGTCTCTCTGTCTCTCTCTCTCTCTCTGCGAAAGCTACCTATTGGACTTTATCACCTAATGGGGGCGTGCCAAACTGCCTATCGTAATTTCTATGGCCGTCCTTTTTCCAACCGTACACAGCAGACGTCCATGGCTGAGTCAATTAATCATAAGATACACCGAATATTGGCGTCTGAGCGTTACAAAGAAAAAAGGAATTTAATGGGATCCAGTAGGTGGAGTGGAGCAAAACAAAATTGCAGAGGTTTCATTTAGTAGAGGGCTTATGTATTGGCGGATCATAACTGTTTTTATATATATTTTTCGGAGACTTTAAGCCAGTATAACCTCTAAATTTTTAACCTTATTTTTTTTTTGTGGAATAGTCGTGTGGAGGTTGTGGAAGTTTACACAGAAAACGAGTAATGGTCGTCTTAGATCGTTTCAAAATTACACACAAATTTCGTTTTCGCAACTCGATTTTGTTGCCAGCTAAATGCAATTTCACGCACACTTACTGAATACGTTGGGTTGAAGATATTTAATTTTTTCCGTTTCCTCGAACAATTGCTATCCGAAAAGATAACGCAACTGTGACAAGATACCGGATTTTTTGTTAAAAACAAAGCCCTAATACGCATCCAAAATTTCCCACTAATTATATTTTACACGAGGCTTTAGCAACATCGATCACAACCCCATTGAATTGATGGTGTCTAATATATAGTTAAGACCATGTGTTTGGAATGAAAATTAATTCTTGATACCATTCCGAGGTCAAGTTCCAAAAGCACTGCGCACTTTTTTATAACCTCACACTTCTGAAACCGGGTATTCTTATCTGCTGGAAAATTCATGTCTCTGCTACACCACAGTGGCCACAAAACGCCTCAAGTAGTAGAAGAAGCATTATCATCCTTATGTCTTGTTAGAAGCAAGAGGGTATTAAGACGACATACAAATATTGTTGAAACGTGCTCTGCTTTGCAATTTAAAGGGAAAACTTCGGTAAATTGAAAAATCAAAATAAAAAGAAAAGCGAACGATAACAATGTTTTTCTTCGCAAAAAATACTATAATTTTGATATGAAAAATTCGTTCTTTTTTTTTTTTTTTTTTCAATTTAGTCACATAAATGGCTTTTATAGTTAATATTGAAATTATTTTTGTTCTTCTCTTTTTTTTTTCTTTTTTGCTATCGTAGTTCCTCTTCCATGGTTAATAAATCATAAAAAGTCAGATATGATGACGGTCGCTGCTTCATATTTTTTTTCCTTTTCTTTTTTTTTTTTTGTTGAAATGCATACTACGACTAATTAACTGCAAAAAATTCTTTTACATCTGTTAATGTGTTTTCCACGATAATATCGTAAAGAGAAAAAACATTTAAATTAAATTAACAAGAAAAAAAAAAAAGAGGAAAAAAGTAACAGAAAAGATGAAAAATACAAATATAGCGACACAGAGTTACAAAACTTTGGAAGACCATTAAAGGGTAATTAGGGTCAAATTATAACTAAATTTATTAAGTTTTTGGGGAGGTGGGAATGAAAACAAAAACAGAGCACACGCGAAAAGCAGTCGAAACGAGAAAAATATAAATTTGTATCGCTTCTCTATATAAAAATAAAAGCAAATAAATAAAGAATTAAATTGCTGTTATTATAATTGTTGTTGTTGTTGTTGTTATTATTATTATTATTATTGTTGTTTTTTTTTTGTTTTTTTTTTTTAAATTTACTAAAAGGTGTTGATATCAGTTGCAAAACATAGACATAGACACGTATTTATGTAATTTATACATAAGTTACATCAAAGTATGAACAACAGTTGCAAAAATTATACGCTAGAATGTTGGCGATGACCATTTGTGTTCCTTTTTTGCTCCTTCAATCCATTGACATTTTATACAATATTTTGTCTGCAACTAAGTGCACAAGTAATGTTAAACTTCCGACTGTTTTTAAAAGCAAAAACAATCTAACCGAAAATGCTACATACACCTGAAGTCGAATATCGTATACCCATCGCTTGATTGAAACAAATTCGTTTCACTTTGCCCGTCTTCGCAATAATTAGTTAAAGAGTAAAAGTATAGCCAACCATGGTGTATGAATAAAGCAAATCTTGTATATGTATATATATATATATATATATATAGAAAGGATTTTATATTTCTTTTAATTGGCAGCGCACTTGCCAAGTGTACATAGGAGATATCCACCAGCAATTTCTCTTATATACATTTAATACTGTAAGGATAACAAGGATAATCGGCCAAAATGAACAAGGATCTCTTATATCTATAATATATCCCTTTTCTTACAAACGGACTGATTGATTTAGTAACACTTCAAGCGCAGATGAATAAAGAAAAAGAAGAAAAATTAATCTGACAAACTGGTTTTGACTTGAGGCGAACTTCAAATATACATCACTGCAAGAGGACATTCAAAGATTAGAGCACATTCTTAGAAATATGATTACGTAGTAAAAGTTCAAGTGACACCAATATGCTTAAGTAATTGTTGTTAATTTTGAAAATAAGTAACTTCGTAATAAATTGCAAATATATATTAGCAATATTTCGAAATTTTGAAAGTTTTTCCAAAAATTTATTCAATTTTTTAACTAATACAAGCATATTTTCAGACGTATTTTAACCCTTTTCGAACGGTCATCTTTCATGAGCTTAATCAACATGTCAGCAGCCAAAGAAGGAAAAGCCGATGTTCATTAAAATCTATATAATCTGATATAATAATATAAGATTTTGAACTGTTGCGAACTCGACGATAAAATGAGTGCACCTTCAAATGTTTTTTGCTGAAGTATCAAAAATGTGAAAAAAAAAAAAATAGCCATAGAAAATAAAATCGAACAAAATGATGTAAATCTGTGTGGGTAGCAAATGTAAATATATATAAATATATACACATGCATATACGTATCTATCTATGTATTCATTGTAACAGTTGTTTTTAACATAGTGATTTATGACAATGCCATACAATTGACAATTTCAACGATGCGCATACACAAGCAGTCGTATATGTATCCACACATATTCAATGACAAATACATGCACGTGAGCAAATGTCAAGCGCCGTGCACACAACACATATATTGACAACAACAATTTTATATCGACAGATTTTCATAAATCCATATGCATGCACCGTTGTTTAGATGAAATAGTAAACGCGTCCATATGTGTTAAATTTATTTATATATATACATATATATATGCACTATTATATATATCATTACGAACACATATGATATAGTTTTTCTATCTAAAGTTTAAGTCTCGAAAGACTAAAAGTATTGGTATCTCTGCATATATATGTGTACATATTGA
Source organism: Glossina pallidipes (assembly GCA_000688715.1). Taxonomy (NCBI): domain Eukaryota; kingdom Metazoa; phylum Arthropoda; class Insecta; order Diptera; family Glossinidae; genus Glossina; species Glossina pallidipes. The sequence goes on from KK499838.1 coordinate 896,786, forward strand.
TGAGGACTACATATCATTCAGATTTCAAGAGATAATGATTGAAATTTAAAATTTGATACATTTCATCCCTACCTAAAATTGGAATTTTTCGACTCTCGTTCTTCTTCTTTTTCTTATATAAAAGAAAAGATAAGATATCATATAATAAAAAATATACTCTGGAAATCATTACTCAATCAAACCTGCGACGGATAAGTTCTGCAATAATTTTAACAAAATCGTAACCTATTCATCCCCTTCACTGAATCGTGAATGATTTTACACTAATTCGTTCTCTTATTAGAACCGCTTTTTCTTTGCCACGATCAACCCAAATATAGTTTGATATCTAAGTAAAAAAAAAAACTGCAAACCCGTTGAGTTTTTTTGTCTTTATGCAGCGACGTTATTGCAATTAAACAAATACACCCGGACCGACCCCCTTTCGATGCCGATTACACTAAACTAACCGCGTAAGCAAATACAGCAGTTATTTGCATTGTAGGTGCAGCGCATTGCGAACGTTGCGTATTGCCATCTGAAAGATTTATTGTACTCGGCTAAGCTGCTAGTTCGCTAAGACTCTGAGGAATCGTACAACTTTCTTTGACTAGCAGTGCTGTAGTGCGTTTAGTTGCTATTTCAGTCAAATGTTTTACACGAGAATTCCATGGGACTTTTTTGGACTTTTTCAAATTTGATGCCCAACTATTTTCCCTCTTCTGAGTAGGTGAGTGCAACTTTATTTAAAATGTTATTGAATATTAGCTTTCTCCTTCTAAAAAAGTAAACCGGAATAGTTTCTTTGTGGATTGATATTCAATCGTTTGTAGTAGCGTCAACTGTTGTGTTGTGTTCTAAATCATTTAATTTTATTATTAAATTTTGTCATCAGATTGCTCTCCATGACCATAGTCTAAGTTAGAAGAGACGGAGAGAGGGATATAAGCAGCGAGCAACCGCTGATGGCCAGAAGAGTGAGTGGCATCTCTGCTAACTCAATGATAATAAACTTCGAATTCAAGATGTCTAATAACCATTTAATAATCATGTGTTTACCAAAGCTATTTCACTAATTCTATAACACTATGATGTATTAGCAATTATTTGTTGAGTTACATTTGAACAGAGGCATATTATTGTCCAAACATATTCTTACCTGGGCAAATCAGTTGCTCAGTTATATAAGCCTAGGTGTTGCCATCTATGTGAGAAACATACAACAATTAGTTGCTATATTATATTTAAACGCAGACCTTTAGTTGTCTAGTTATTATTATTCGTTTTTGGGAAAACAGTTGTTCGCTTATATTCGCAAATGCATTGAAGGGTGTGAAGATAAATTCGAATTTAACTAGCAAAGACACATACCAATATTAAAAAATTCCAACTAAAATCCAGTTGGATTTTGAAATTTATATGTTATCGTAAAATGAATATGGGAGAACACCTAAATTTGAGACTCTAGTGCAACCAAAGTAGAAAATGTCACCTATATTCACCGATATCACGCGAATCTATATAAAAGCACTAGGGTCCCAAATTTGGGTGATCTCCCATATGCGTTTTACGCTAACATACCAAATTTCAAAAAATCGTTAAAAATAGTTCCGTGTAGAAAAATTTAATTTTTTTTTTGCTTATTCGATGGGTGCTTTTATATAGATTCACGTGATATCGGTGAATATAGGTGACATTTTCTAGTTTGGCCGCACTAGAGTCTCAAATTTGGGTGTTCTGCCATATCCATTTTACGATACCATACAAATTTCAAAATCCAACTGGATTTTAGTTGGAATTTTTAATATTGGTATGTGTCTTTGCTAGTTAAATTCGAATTTATCTTCACACCCTTAATGTATTGTCACCTATATGGGGGATGCACAACTTGTCAGGTGTTCATATGTGAACGTCGACTAGTTATAAAAAATTATGAGCCCACTTGTGTTTGTATATGAACGGGCAGAAGGCTAGTAACGCAAACAGGGAGCAAAAAAGGAACGAACATCAGACTTGGTTCGAACTTCAAGCGTGCATAATCTACGTGCCAAGATCGTTTAAGTAGTATATGCGACGTATGACGACGAAAAAGTTGTAATCATGAAGAACATGATCTTGTCACGAATCAACGACACTCGTACATTAAGTTATTAACTTTTAATAACAGTGCACAATATTTTAAAACTACGTAAAAGTACGCCGGTGAGGGGCTTCGACACGGTCTAGATCTATCTTTTAGTACTCTATTAAATTTGCTTTAGGCGCACGTCGAGCCAGCCAGCAAAAAGGGCTGATTTTAGTATATTGCGAACAATTCAATATTTTTGGCAACATAATCGGAATTTTGCTTTCTTCTACACTTCTGCGATAAATTTCATTATTCAATTGAAGCTCTCCGCACGACAGTTGACTACTTCAAGATAAAACTAATCTGTAAATAATGGAGAAGTTAAGACGAATTATGGAAACCATCTATAGACGAGAATTAGATCCATATTTAAGTTGTTAGATATTCTATAGTAGACGGAAAGATATTATAATCACCGCACGATTAATTGGGATTATCCTCCACTAGTCTACGCCATTAGTGTTCATTTAGCCAGTCGGGACTGTTATTGTAGTGATTTTATGGAAGAAATAGGAGCATCGGCTCTTCACAGTCTTCTGTCTCTATACCTCTCTATTATATTAGATAGGCAGACGAAGGAACGAGTGGACAGACAAGAAGGAGACGTGCGGCGAAAGCGATTGAGAATATCAACAATTTATTTATGAACTTTCTGAGACCCATTTTATGATATTATAAAAGAAAACCTTCGCTTAGACATAGGCTAGAGTGACTAGAGTGAACAAAATTTAATTTTAAACTTCGTTATCGGGAGAGATAGAGATAAATTCTAATTGGATTTCTTACATCTTTTTGTATGTGTTTTATTTTTATACACTATGCTTTATGCTTTCACAATTCCACAGCAACATTTAGCTTTACTTTTAAGCCTTGGACTAATACAAGTATTTAAGTAAGGTTTCAACTATTTTAAAATATAGTCATATAGCGGGACGGATGAACAGACAGGTGGTTATTTACAGTTTTGTGGATGCGCCCCTCTGAAATATATTTCTGTGTTGCAAATAAAACGATGTAACTAGCATGCTATGTCAGGCAAGTTCATTCGTTCGTGTAACAGTAGCAGCAATAAGAACACAGTAACAATGAAATTCGTTAGGTTTGAATTAAATAACGCGCAAGTGTTGCCAAAAATTTTCAACATTTATGTCTTTACTTTACATATCGCATATTACTGCTACGTATAGTGCGTGTGTGTGTGTGTGTCTGTGTTATTAAAAAGTACACCTAAAGCACATAAGGAGAAGCGGAAAAAGCATTAAATTGTTCAAATAAAAGCAAAAAAAAAAAAAGATAATATAATAATAATAATAACAACAACAAATAATGGCAAAAATAAAAAGATAATAACAATTACATGCAAATAAAGAAGCAAGTGTACACGCACATGCATGCAAAAAATAAATAAACAAGCAATCAACAACAGCCCAAACTCAAAGTAAATAGTGGAAAACGTAACGTTACTGCAACTAAGAGGAAAAAAGAAAGACTCAAAAAAACGAAAAAAAAAATTAAAAAAATAAAAACAACTATATAACACAAATTGTATAAACAACGACAGCAAGAACTAAATATTTATCATTCTTAGGCGTGTGAATGCGTGCAAGTGTTTGTGCGCGAATTTCTTTTCGTATGAATATTTTTACATTAAAACAATTGTAATATTGCCAAAAACAATCAATTGATGTTTTATTGGAGTATAGTAACAATAAATGTATGAAAGTAAAAAATGACAAATACAACAGACAGATGAAACATTCTGTCTCCATATGCGAAGATATCAGGCACAAAATGAATATTTGCATCAGCAGGGATGCGTGACAATAGTAGCTTAATTTTTGTACGTTAACTGAATTCATCCGATTAAATATGTAAACATGAAACATCTTGGCCGGACAGACGTAATCGATGTGATAAAAATTGCCCGACATATTTGCGTTGATGACAAGACTCAGATTCAAGCAAATTGCCTTTACAGACCAACGGGACTTAATGACTTAATGACTTAATGATATCACTTCATATTTCGTGTTGTGTAGTCGGCGCTTTTTTGCTCAATATAACCGAAAATATTTCTACTCGACGGATATGAGCCTATAATAGTTGGGTTTAGCTCCTAAGTAACTTTAATGCCAATTAAGAAAATCCTTAATGGGAAAGCTTAGGAGAACCATTTGCTTGTAGAAAATTCATTCTTAAAAACCATGCAAGAGATCTTCCAAAAGTTTGCAATACATAGAAATACGCTTCAAAACCCCTATGAAGTTTATGTATACTATTGTGATCAGTCTATCTGTATCTGCAATCTACATATATATAAATGATGTGCATATGTGTGCGTATAACGTTTTGTACATGTCATCCGCTATATATACAATATATGTGTCACAATACACCATCGACATATGAAGTAAATGGACCTTTGCTTCATCTACAGGTCACACAGATGCATTAAACCACTGAGCAAATTACCTCACAGCGCTCCAAAGTAAAAGGTACCGTGTAGGAGTTTCTGGTATATTTCGAAAGCATTGATAAAGCTTCGACTTAACAAATGCTTATTTAATCGGGTGCTCTTTGGCAGCACAGTAGCTCGCATGCGAATGAACTCGAGGAACTAAAGAAGCGTAGAATTGGTTTTTTTTTTGCTAATGAAGTTTTGGCATGTATAGAATGACCGGGCAGGGTTTATTTTTGTGGAATTTGGATTGAGGTTTCGTATTTCGCTAAATCTGCTAAAAATGTTTTCAATCCCAATATTTTTTCAAAGTGAGATCAATAGAAAAATAATGTAAAGTTTACTATGACTAGAACAGTTCCAATTGCAACACGTACAACATACGGGATGTGCTCAAAAATAGGAGTAACCTCCTATTTATTGTGCATGCTTTGTCCCCTCAGATATAACATCTTTTTGGCAGCGCTTTTTCCAATCCTCGAAGCACTTCTGATATGCACTTTTTTAGCATAGCCTCGAGGTGTTCCACCCTTTCTTGGGCTTTTCAGTTGTGGGTACAGTAAAATGTCGCAGGAGAGCAATTCCGGTGAATACGATGGCTGAAACGTGTTTGCGATGTTATTTTTGGTCAAAAAATTACAAAGATTGCGGTCGATATTTGGAAATTTCGGAGCTAAATTCGCTGTGATGCGTTTCGTGCCCCTAAAGGTACGAAAAAATTGCATAGCGACGATTCTGCACAACAATTTTCGCCACTGCTTCAACGAGCTGCTGGAGCATTAAGGGCGGGCATCATCACTACCATGTTTTCGGCTTTCCGTGAAGAGCTTGTGCCACATATTTGTTTTTTTTTTTTTTTTGCCCAACGTAGACTCGTCCGTCAAATGCCACAAGCAACGTTTTAAGTCAATTGGAGGCTTTCACTTTATTTCTCACACAAGTTTTAACACAGACTTTTTGATCCTCTCTCTTCGATAGCCTAAAATCGCCAAGCACGCCAAAACCTGTCTAACCTTTATGTCTTTCAAAAACAAACTAAAAATGCAAAATGCCGAACAATGTCAACATATGTGCCATCAATGTTGGAACCATGTATACCAATATAATAAAAGAAAAAAAAATCAAAAATACGTAGCTGACGAAATTTGAAAACTCACCTCTCTTTTCAACACACCTCGAATTCTATCGTAAACAGTGCACATTATCAAATCAGCCGGTCCGCATTTCATTTATAGTTGTGATGTTCTTGTCCCACTCTGTATAGAATTCGTATTGAAAATTCGACAAAATCTACGCAGAATTCATGTAAAGTCAACGTTTGTAACTTGGCGTCAGTGTCGTCAAACATGTGATTCTTTTAAATTGGAAGTAATGTAAGGAAAATTCTAATTTTCTTAATAAAAAAAAAATTCATTAAATAATTTTTTTTAATTTAAATATTTTTTACGTAAACCAATTTTTCTCTGCCTGTTCGAAGTTTTGTTTATTTATTTTATTTATTTATTTATTTATTCCACTTATACAGAAACTCAACTAAAACAAATGACAGTCGAGTTCAAATGACTCTTAAAGTAAATCCTAAATTAATTATTATTAAAACTTAGTATAAGTACAATAAAACAAATAAAAGGAAAAAAAAAGAAAAAAAAAGCATGTACACAATTAGCACAGAGCCACACCCACAATCGGTACAGGACCAAATTGCAAATGAACCCCTAAGCCATCGCAAACATGCGTAAGCTTGGCAACCAATAATAGTTAACAACAATTAATTTTCGAATCATAGGGACTTTTTAGGGTTAAGAGCTAGTTTAAGTACGACATTGGCAAATCTCGTGCATTAAGCAATGTTGCTTTAATGGACTTTAAAGAGTCCGATAATGAGAATAAGTGATAGACGTCATTTAGGTTCTTGCAAACAACTCTGAGCGGGTTAAACAGCTCATAATTATACTTGCAATGACTAACCTTAACCTTAAGGTGCCTAGAGAAGCGGTTAGGAACATTAAAACTTATTTCTCCACGTAATGACGGCGAGTCAATAGCGCCGTTTATTACTTTTATTGCGAAGCAAACGCCGAGAATAAATCTACGTTTTTCAAGAGACGGTAAGGACAAAAGAAGCAACCTATTTTCATAGGGGGGGGAAGAGAAGCCGACGGATCCCAACCCAAATTCCTAAGAGCAAACAACAGGAATTGCTTTTGAATAGATTCAATTGAATCTACATAGCACCTATTTCCATGCGTTGTCTTTTTCTTATCTTCTATAAATTTTCAATTTTCCTACCACTCTTTCTTTCGGAATAGGATAGAATAGAATGATAATAATTTGTTGACTATTGGCATAATTGTTTTCATTCGTAAAGGAAAAAACTTGGCATCATTTAAACCGTTATACAAATTTGAAGTAAACTCTCGAGCGAGAATTGCATTGCACTATGACATTTATATAGAGTGCGACAAAAAATGCCACTTGTATTCTCTATAATAACTTTTACTTATTTATCGTAAATGTTTGTAATACATTATCATTTATATACACATGTTTATAATATACATATATAGATATATATATATATAAATATGTACATAGAATTTGTAACTAAATATGATAAATATGACAAATGCACATGAATTTATTAGATAGATAACCGTAATTTTGGCTTATAATCGGTGAAATTGGTGCAGTACACGAAGCTGACTCAGCTAATTTATAAGATAATCTTGAAAAACTTGAAGCTTTTTTACTTCACTTAAAAGATAGTTTGCCTTTTCCAAATGTTGGCGATATATGAGCCCGTTCAAGCGGAACGGCATCTGCAAGCTAATGTTTGAAAGTAAGAGATGCATAAAGATTATTTGATTTTTTTACTCGCACATAAAAGATTGCGTTGTTAAGTGAAAAGTGAAAAAAAAAAAATGGCAAAAAAAAATTCGTGCTAATTTAAGTTCTGGGGAGAGAATTATCCGAAAAAATTACTTAAAAAAGTTGCACTTAAGAAATATAATTCAAGTACTATCAGACCACCAACCATTGCAATGATAGTTCATTAGAACATTTCGCCCGAATATCGTTAACACAGATGAGGAAAGCACATGAATTTTTAACAATGCAAAAGGGATTGAGAAGAAGATGCAAACATTGCAGGAGTCTCTTAGGAAGACCCCGACTTATGCTAAAGTACAGTATAACAGAAATTTATATCAACGAGGCTAGAGCTTTGCTGCTGCTTCCGGGGGAAGAAGGAAAAGCCCTCGAATAATATTACTTTTTCCATAAGATTAAGTTGACACTGTCAGCTTGACTCACTCTAAAGGCTTAATATTTTTTATATAATTTATCATTTCCCTTTATATTAGGCCTTCAAGTCTTTCGATTGCTTCCAATGTTGTTTGCAAATTATCTGTTGAACTTAATATGTTTACGTTAACAGATGAGAGCAGCGAAAAGTACGTATGTTTCTTTTACATACATACATGTACTTAAATAAACTTTTGTAATTTGTTATTATTAAATTTTTCATAAACATTTTTAATAGGATTTAATTAAAATAATTTATTGCCGTGTATGACAAATGCGAGCAATGTTATCGTTAAATAGCATTTAATCATAAGTTGTATTGACGATAATTAATTTAAATAAATTTTTTTATGCTTTTCTATAACGCAACGCTACGGAATTATTTTACTGAAACGTTTGCAACAGCAATCAGCAGGTCATCGATGATTCAATTGTGCTTACCCTTTCGTCTGACCCCGTGAAACGGTTAAAATAAAATGATAGGAAAAAAAATCATTCACTGCTTCATTGAAATTTTATGCAGACTTCTTTTAGTTAATAACCGATTATTTATTGCTATAAACTAAACTTTAGTTAACATAAGCTTAAAACTCAACTGCTGAACATTCAATATTCGTCTTAAAGGAAGTATAGGCAGAGATCGCAATTGATTTGTGAAATACTTGCGGAACACATAAAAAAAATCCAGCGGAATTTGTACTTTCGCCCGAAGACACCTTAACGCTTACATATCCTAAACGCCAGAATCGTTTTAATCATAAATGTGCAATAGTAGGCTTACGCTTACAAAATATACTACGCTTACGAAGTATACTCCGCTTACTGTAAAGTTATTTATTTGCTCAAAAAAACATGTGTGCAAAATTAGTTGAAAGCTGCCAGCGATGAATGTCAAGAGGTTCGGCTTGAGCCGCACCATTTCTTTCTTGCACTATTCTATAAAAATATAAATACGTTCGTTGCTCCGGCATTAACACCACGAAAAATGCGTCTGCATCATTAGCCGTATTTAAAAATAAATTAAAAAATAAATAAATTGCACGCTCCGTTTTATTTTATTTTTTCTCATTTTTCTTCTTTTTTTTTTTTGTGTGTGTAAGCCGGAAATTGAATTGATACGAAATCTGTGCAAATACAGATTCCTGCAGGAAATTCATTTATATAACAAAATATACATTTAACGAGCTTGGGCAAATTAAAAGCACATACGAATTTGAAACGTAAAAGCAACATTAACTATATCGAAAAAAAAAAAAGAAAAATTGTCGCAAAAAGAAATTTTTGCAAAAGACTGATATCGGGCACTTAAGCGCAAAGTAGCAATCCCTACTGATTCCAAACATTTTTCAAAACAAGCAGTTTACTCGTAAATAAATATTCAGAAACATGAAAAAATGTCCTCGCCACAGTTGACCTGCTCTCAGAGCCCTACAGCCCTAGCAGACACAACGCTATAGTGTCTAATCTTTGTCGAATACTGTCAAACGCACTATTGTTCAAACCGTGTGGCCGCCAACTACTAATTCAATGCTCTTTCTTTCACACTAGACAAGTCCTACATATTTTTTACATATCATCGAATCAAAGATTCTATACAAATGACGTTTATTATATGAGATCATTCCGGATGAGAAGAGAACAAATGGATAATGTAGTCGAGATCGACTTCTTACTTCGTACCTAACAGTCATGGTACAAATCTAAGGGTAAGAAGTAAGGGCGAGCGATTTAGAGCGTCAAATTCTGGTCCTTCGCTCTTTACCACTTTGTCCGGAATACCAGAAAGAAACGGATATGCAACTCTATCTGACTTGAAATTTGATACATATACATATAGACCTTAGTAGAAACTTTTAATATTTTACTAATACTTTTATGTACTAAATTATTATGCATCTGTTTTTTTTGTACGCTACTCCGCCTGTGATGCAGAGATAGATTGAGTTTGTACGGACATATGCAACATCCAGAAGGAGTTGGGATAGACCCATCCTTTATTACACCGATCAATGCAGAGTCGCTTTCCGATTCTTTCTGCATCTCAGCTTGTCGATCTGTTCGTTTGTCTGTCCGATGCAAGCCCGTGCATCCTTGTGTGCAACCCACAGGTTGCAACTTTCGAGAGATATTTTCATGAAATCCTACACACTGACGTCTTTTAACTCAACGACGAACACTTTTGGAAATGGTACTGATTGGCTCGCTTTTCCACCAACCACATCCCATATAATGTCTTATATCAAAAAGGTTTTATACGAATAACAGCGTTAAGCGGATCATTTAATGGTGACCCGGTATAGAGTTTCTACTTAGGTATACTTACTATAGAGCGTATACTAGATGTGTCGTATGGTTGCAAAGTATACAAAGAGCCCCCATAAACCATGGCTAGCAAGATTGATCATAGCGTTAAAGTTATGTCTAGAAAAGTAAAATTGGCCCCAAATTATTTCGTGTTTCTCGCGGCATATTACAATCGAAAACTAACAAAATCATTGTATGGATCTGCCGCATTAAGTTCTTGGATGCACGCATTTAACAAATCAATTATTATTCCATTGGTAGATAGAAAGAAATATTTCGCGACCCAAGCAAGAGTCTTATTGTTTCTTTCACGAAGAGAGCACGTACGCACTTAAAGCATCTCCATACTCATTATAAAGCTAGCATACGCTTAGCCTTTATGGAGTGAGGTATCAAAATTGAGATAATAAGTTCGTGTTTACTTTATAGAAAAGTAATAACAAAAATATTTTTTATATCATTCATCACTTCAGACTATCTATCATTAGAGTCGTTTCTTTTGCCTTAAGAACAAAGGTGCTGCAGAAACCGAAGTAGTTTTTTTTTTCTTAATTTCATTGTTTTTTTTCTTACGCACAATTCACCAAAACTAAAAGGAAAAATGTCGTTTTCCTCATTCATCCACATATGTATATATACGCATAGAAGTATATAGGAATGTATACATATGAATTCATGTGCCTTTGTGTTTCACAGAATTGAATATGAAACAAAGGACGGGCATTTAAATAAGCGTAATAGTGCCCGCATCCCTCCATAGCACACCTATTCCCTTTGTCTGTTCATTTCCACTCCTTCTATAAAACAATAGGCGCTGAAATATAATAATTATGTAGATATTTTTATATGCGCGAAACCGAGTATAAAACAGTGAATGAATGTTGGTGCGTTTCGGTTTTGATTGTGTATATGTGTAAGCGTGTAAGTGTTCTCGCATTTAAATGCATTTTTCATTGTTTGGCAAGGACAATGAATCATAAAAATATTTTTATATAAATAAATGTTCTTTAAAAAAAAAATAAAAAAATAAAAAATATAAAAAGAAAAAGATAAAAAAAAAAAGGGAAAAACAAACATTAAAAAAAATAGAAGCAAGGAAACTAAAAAGAAAAAACAAATTCCCCACAAAAAGAAATAAATTTTTCGGTGAATTAAATTTGAATTTTAATTAATTTTCATTTTATAAACGTATTTAAAAATTCTTTTGTTAACGCATATTGCGATGATAATTATCTTCCTGTTGTAGAATTTTAAAAAAAAAAAAAAAAAAAAAAAAAAAAAGAAAACCACGAAGAATTAAGAAAAAACAACCTTAATATATTAAAATGTCAAAAACAGAAAATGAAATTTAATGAGGGGGAAACAAAGTTGAAAACTATGCTTAGAAACAATATTAACTGCAAAAGTCCTTAGGTTGCAACAAGGCCATAACCACGAACGAATAGGAAACAATTGTAAGGCATAAAGAGGAAATAAAATCTTAACGCTAATGATCATACAATCCATGAACAGCATCGGGATATTCACCAACTTTTAATTTAACTAATTTAACTAATTAATCCTCGAGCCGACTTTTTCAATTTCATTTCAATAAGCTTCGCTCTTAACACCCTCATTGATGAGATCCATGAATTCATTAATTTTCCAGTCATTTTCTAAATACAACAAATTGAAATTGATTTACTTTGTTGTTTCTCGTACTACGATTTTCCCCTATTAAGCCTCCTTTCATGATAGGAAAAACAAGTAATTTTGTTACACATTCTATGGGTTCGATATAAAGTGCAGCAGAAGGCTATAAATAACATAAAACACTAAAGTAAGACACAAAACAAAGCACAAAGGAATCTATTAAGCTCGCCGCTGTAAAGCAATCATTAATTTCTACATTGTGACTGTGGTTTGTAAGTCCCAATCCTATCCTAAATTTCCACAATCTTCGAAATCGCGACTATGTATGAGTAGGTAGTAGACTCTGCTTAGATTATTTTTACACCCACCACTATGAGGGGGTATAATTTGTTTTTTTTTTTCCAAAATATATGTAGCACCGTCAGCTTCAGCTTCAGAGACCCTATAAAGTATACATATTTTTGATCAGCGCGAAATTCCAAATTGGTTTAGCCATGTCCGTCCGTCTGTGCGCCTGTTTTGTGTGTGTTATTCGAACTCTCCTGGTCGCAAAAATTAATATATCGACTTTAAATTTGGTAGAAACATAGGAAGTTTCCGCTCGCAGGTTGGTATTAAAAATAGGCCAAAACGGTGGGAGGGGAAGCGCGCAGTGGAGCAAAAACTGAACGAAACTCTGTTTTTTTTTTTAACAAAAAGTTTTGGATTTTTACTCGTTCTTCGGAAATTATAAAAGTTAAAAGGTTGAAATTTTCCACATTTACTTTACGAAGCACTCTACTCCTTGCCAAATAAACGAACTTGGAGAGTAGAATGCGAAAAACATAGTGGTGGGTATGCGAGATTCGGACTCCGCCGATTATAACTTTCATGCTTGTTACATTTAATATCAAGTACGATTGCATGTCGAATTGCTTTGTAAATCATATCAGTTGAAACTCTTTTACGTATGATGACGGGAGTCTGCCGCATTATATGATTGTTTTCTTGGACCTTTATTTCGAAACATTGGAAGATTTACACCGGCTTAATAGGGAAGAGATTGTATTCGCCGAAAATTGCATCATAGGGCTTTATTAATAGGCGAGTGTTTACGTAAGGTAACACTGACTTGAACGACGCTTTTCTCTTACCATCTCTACTCCGTGCAATTTAGCCGATAAAAGCAGAGATTAAGTAGAGACTAAAATTTAGCGGTCATCGTGCGAATATTTTTGAAAAATTGATTTAAAGGGGGCGGCATAGTGTTGAATTTGGTTTTATTTTGTCATTTTTCTGCTATAAGATGACTAAAGGAATTGTAGCTAAAATTTCAAAGCAATGGAGAAAGACGCGTTGCGTCTAAGATTTCAAGATTCAGTTGTGAATAGGTTCTCGCTTTACTTCTAATTAGCGATGCCTGTACCGTATAAAAGTCGTAATGGCTACGAATACATCTAGGGAAATGACTAACTGTGTTTTCCGCTTTCTCCATCGTCCAATCAACGCAGCAGAAAACATGTTCGGGAAATTAATTTTTTTTGAACACAAATAAATAAATTAATTAATAAAATTTCAATATTTCTCCAATCAGTGATCAAATGGTTGCGTTCTGCAACCTTGAAAATAAGTTTATCAAGAAAAGTGGATAAGTGAATCATTTGCGATCTTAACATAGCACCTGGAGTAGGAAGGAAAAAAGATGCGAATTTCAATACGTATATCTTTTATTTCGAAAAATTCTGGTAGTATTGTATATGCATATATGTATGCTTCTATTTACTTACTGCTTGCCTTAATGCATTTCATTAGAAAAAGGGTTTTTTAACGAAATATTTTAAAACTACATTTGATTATTAAGTAAAGTCGGAACTGACAAGTTGAGTTGTCAAATTCCAACTAATACCTATCGATGATATCACATAAACATAGAATGAAGTATAAATGAATCCAGTGTATCTCATGGGCGGCTTTGTATTTATTTTCTTCAGTTTTATGAGTTCCTTTCATTTAAACTTTTTTATTTGTTTATCCTTTTTTTATTAAAATATAAAACTCTTAGCTTGACTCATAAATAAATTTAATGCCTTCGAAAGATTTAAACTATAAAAAAAGGGGTGGTGGTGGGGGGAGAGGGGGAATGAAATTAGAAAATCCTGGGATAGCAAGAACGAAAATGAAAAGAAAAGGAAAAAAACGCCAGAGTGCAGCTATAATTTTAATGTTGCAAACCAATAAAGCCCTTAGCAGCTCAATTGCGAAAAAAAATAAATAAAAAATATAAGGAAAATGTACAAATTAAAGAAATAACATTTCCACAACGAATTTAGAAACACGCTGCATTCAAAGACGATTGGAAGACCAATTTTTTCCCCTCTAGTATAGAAAATCCAAAATCTCTAATGTCGAAGTTAAAAGGTTACTAAAGAAAAAAAAGGAAAGAATTAACAGCAGCTTTGTTTAGTTTGATGTAAATTATTTTGTAATTTAACATAATTCTTCCCCGCGAAATTCTCTCATAGGCAAATCTATGAAAACTAAAAATTCAATTCTCTTTTATCTCATAACTGAAATTGGCTCATAACTGGCCTTGAGAAGGAAAGAAGAAGAAAGTCTACAAGGCGATAAAGTGAATCCCGATGTATCTCTATGGTGTTTCAAGAGAAAATCGATATAATAATAATATATAGTTATTTTGCCGATTTCCCGGCATTTCTTGACATTTTCTCCTTTCGTTGACGTATACTTCAAATTTGATATGCAACACTGGGTGAAGAGTCCTTTTCAAGGTACGTATACATATGCATAATTACCGTCGCTAACACATCGCCTGACTTATAAAAAAAAAAGATAGATATAAGAAACATACGCGTATATATATATATACGTATACGTATATTGTACATACATGTATATACACGTGTATAGTAATTCCCCCGCATTAAATTCTTGAGCTGTTGATGTGTGAAAACATCCTTTATAAAATCGCCTCTTCCTAGTTGGTGCAAAGCGGTCATACGAAATGAAATGGCGAATGAGTTGACTTGAATAAATATTGATTTTGAACGTAGGACTATTGTTGCGGAGATAATTTGATAGTGCTGGGCATCTCTGTTGTGTTATTTGAAATGAGAAACCTAAAGGGACTTAATAGTACGTCTTCTTCTAAAGACATATATGGCAAAAGTTTGCGAAGAACTTAGTTAACGCCCCGTTCTTGCATATAGTGATATAAGAATTCGTCGACAAGAGAAATATTTTATATATTAATGTATTTCAGTTGTTGATTTCTTCTTTTACTTTTTTTTCAATTTCACAAAACACAATTGGCTCTGTTGTACAAGTTTTTGGGTTGCAACTGTGCTGCTAATAATGCACATCTACATGTACATATATGTATATAAGAGTAACATTTCTACAGCATTTGGGCGGCCAAGTAAACATGAACAATTTTCAATAGTTGTACGAATAACGGCCAACTCGGCACAGGCACATACACACAAATATGAACAGTTACATACGCATATATATATATATATATATATATATATATATATATATATGTGTACGCACACAAACACACAAAAATACAGAAGAACGCGTACATAACTTTTCGCTTCGTTTCATTCCGTTTGGTTAGCCCGCGCTCGCTTGCTCTTCTTGGGCTTGCACACAGCACTACACATAAACGCCATTTACTCTTATTAAACATGGCTGAACGTTTAAGTTTAATACTGAGTAAAAGGCAAAAACTATGAAAATTTACTAAAAGCCATAATTTTAAATTGCGACTGTTTTATGTTGAGCGGTTTTTCATTCAACGTTCCTGCATGCCATTCTGCGGATTTCACCAGCGCACACACACAAGCGCACAAACATACACTTACCGAGCACACATAGTACAGCAATCGTACAGCTCACATTGCCAACAGAAATCGAAAATTAGATCTAAACATTTCGTATACATTTTGTGCACATACGAAAACTTATTTACGGTCAATTAGTAAAAGGTCATATGCTTTCTTGTTTTCTACCGCTGCTGCATCAAGCTTAGTTTCTCCTCAATGGCATTACGGCAGACTGTCGATGTAGAAAGCACGAAAAAAAAAAAATAATAATAATAATAATTATAATAATAATAATAATAATAATAAGGAAATGTTTTCCTCTTTCTTTTTTTTTTTTTGTATTTATTTATTTATTTATTTATTTATTTATTTATTTGGAATATTTCTGCAATTGAAATCGTCTCACGAAAACCACAACATAAGTACAAATAGACAACAGCAACAACAGCAACAGTAACAGCAACAGCAAGGACAACAACAACAACAATGACAATGGAAGAAGACAGACCGACCAGGCAACAAATCTAATAACAAGAAACAATGTTATACAGTAATTACAAATATGTCAAACTATAATGAGTTAGTTAAAGTCAATGGTAAGTGTATGTGTTATCATAAATTGTCGTACGTTGTTGTCCAAGGCTGTGATGGGGGGTGTGTATACACGAAAACATACTCACACGCACACATTGTACACAATTTGTATGAATGCAATTCACTATAGATTTTAGATAAAATTCAAAGTTTTATTTACAGACATGTTGGCAAAGTTCAACTGGAAGAACTTCACCGTAGCATACTTATGGGGGCTTATGTCAGTTATCAGCAAAATCAATTATACCTTCGATTGGGCTCATATAGTATTTTGCTGGTGATTCATAAATTTTATTAGTTAGCCTAAAAATATGAAGACTTGAAGAACTCGAAACGCATTTCTGAAGCTATAGTAAGCGACAACACTTTTAAATTACATTAGCCAATGACAGTCTAATATAAGCATATTCGCCGCGTCGGAGCAGTGCTAAATTAATCGAATGCGAAATAATCTTTACCCTTTTTGGTAAGTAAGGCAATACTACCTGCACACACTTTATTATAATTGTAGCCAGAGCACAGTGAATGTTTTAGATTTGGCGATTTATTCCCATAGCATATATAAAGAAAATGCAGACATGAAATATGTATATCTTTCTTTCTTTTTGTTTTGTAATCATTTATTTATTGAATCTTCCTATTAACGGGATTTACAATAAATATTGAAATCTTATATCTAACTTAAGTTCAGAAGTGATTGCCAGTGCAGATCGTCTTAATTCAGTTAGACTTTCAATGTATTAAGCCTGTAGTGGTTACCCGTTCCAGATGAGCATGTTTCTCCGTTGATGGCGGCCAGCGAAAACGGCAATTCGGATGTAACTGAAAAATTGCAAGTCTTTGATTGCCTTCTTCGCGACTGGCTTTCCAAGCACAAGCTTTTTCCCATAACTAAGTTCTGCATTAACTGCGTAATAGCTTCATAATTGTAAAGAAGTACTTCATTATCAAATCTCAGTCTACCGTTTGAGTTTAATAGCCACTGTAGTTCGCTAGTTTGAACGGAGTGAACGACAAATTGTGAAACTATGTGTTGCTACGTTCGACACACAATTTGCCATTTTTCCTGCAAATTTTCAATCCCACTCTTTTAATAAACCAGGGTTCGGAAAGTAGAATATGGCTCATGACGCTTTCTTGATAAGCTAGGTTTAGGAGTGGGCATTGCGATTCAATTTGCGGAAAGCCATTGCTTACGTTATCCGCTTACGATTCCACTAAGAACTAGATCTCCACTAAATCTCGAATAGACAAGTGTAGTGGAAATTCATCCAAGAATATTCTTAATCTTGTCCCAGATACTATATGGCATTCCAATTTTGTGTAGATGGCTTTGTACAGATGTTGTACAGTTTGTATGTTTGTATATCTAATTTTGTACCAGCTTCCGTTAGAGATTTTAAGACGTCGTTATCAAGTTTGTGTGGTCGTCCACCTCGTGGTCTTTCAGAGTGATCACAGTCATCATAAGCCAACGTTGACGCTTGTCCACATTCAATATATGCCTATAAGCATCACAAATTATTCTTGTTTTTACCGTTGCATTAAATCCCGCAAAGAAATGAAATAGTGTCGAATGACGAATATGTTGCCTGGAAGAGGCGCATCCAGGCATTTCATTAGAAGATTGTAAAAAATAGAATATTTTCTACACAAGCTGCCTTACCGAACACTGCCTTGTGCGATCCGTACAGAACTGAAGACAAAACGAGTTCTTTGCAAACAATTGGCTACTCATGGACACTAGTAATACAATATGTAATGCTATTCAATATAAGACGACATGTATGTGGTGTTGCGGTTTTGTTGTCAATCAAAAATAATGACGCAACGAATACTCATGAAGAATAATAAAATATTCTGTAGCCGACGGCAATTTATTTTTGGTGAGAAACTCGAGTTTTTACTTAAGAAATTTATTAATTAATTTCAAGTCCGCCAATATCCTGCAGGCTTACCAACTTTTTTACATTCCAACAGGGCTTCCACAAATCGTAAAACTATTACTAATCCCCGCAAACATATACATATATACGTTATAATAACGAAATGAAATAAAAAATTGAAAAAATAATAATAAATAATATGAATAAGTAACAAATATGAACATATTTTAAACAAGCGGTAAACAAAAGGAACTCGTAAAGCAGACTTGGTCACAGATTCCGGAGGAAAGTTTTTTTGGAAGTAGCGTATAGGTATTAGTTCTAGCTTTTCATGCCAATTGCTACGACTTGGAATTTATGGGATATGTAGGATGCGACTTACGTCAACTGATGTATCGAAACAAAAGATTTTCGTTCTGTCTTTCAATTACATATCGTACACAAGATGGCGGCAAAATGCAGAATTTGGCCTAAACTGTTTTAGTTTCTTTTCGTTTTGTAGATTCATATAATACCGCCAGATCTGTAGCAAGTTCTACAAACCTGCATACAATTTTGGATACAATTCGTTTTTAACGAAATTTTTTTGAATAAAGCGAGTCTGAGCAACCAATGATTTTCCTTAGTGTTTTTTTTTTTTTTTTTTGGATAAATAAAATTTGAAATTTGGGACGTTTTAAATCAAAACGATTCTGAGCACCGATATGGGTAATAGAAGAGTTAGAACGGGATAATTTTTTTCCAATGCCCTACATTTTGTTCAAATTCTGTTTCTTCCAATGACGGCTTTTGTTCGAATTTTAAAGGGAGTCGAAAAAAAAGCATTTTGCTACCTTTCGATTCTCGGATCAATCAATATAAACATATGAAATTTTAAATGCTGAAATAATCTCAAAGAATTAAAGAAACTTTTCGTGATTATTAATTAAATCCGTCCATCAGTTATGGGTACAACTGACCATGATGGTGGTTTTGTTATTTCTTCAAACAGACCCACAGATGGTAAGATTCGTTAATGTATTGCTTCATGTCTTCTTATCAATTACCAAAATCTATTTAAGCATTTTGTTGTTTTGGTAAGAAGACTCGTCCACGGAATCACACAACGGAGTTTAGGTGCGATCATAGCAAAGCAAACACACGTCGCTTTATCACTGATTAAATGCCACTAATGTAATCTCTAACGTTGTTTCGCATCGCCTGCAGCATGCCGCGTGTGTGAGCATATAAAAATTCAAACCCTTCGTTGACACGAATCGGCCAAGGATATCTTTGTCCGCAATTGCCGATTGTAAATGTTCTTAATATGCCCTCAGCACAACCTTATGGAACATTACTTTTCAAATCATATCAAGTCATCTATGGAAGAAACACTCAAAGTAGTTTGTCAAAGAGATTTTATATACTAACAGTAATAGAGTAGACGTGCATCACTCCATAGAATCCTTGTTAACATATATTTTGAAAAGGTTGGAATGGAATCCAAGTTAAAAAACAATTCTTAATATGTCAGATATACAAACTCTAGTTTAGAACGCCAACCAATTTTGAATATTTTTCATGAGAATATCTAAAAAAAATTGTAAACTACTTGTTGTCATGATTTCGTAAAATATTTTCAAAATTCATATCCTTTTCTTTCTTTTTTTTCTTTTCTCACAAATGCACCAAAGTATTAAATGTCATTTACTCTGACATTGCATTTACTCGGAGACAATTAAGTTTATTTGCTTATAAACAAGAAAAAAACGAAGAAAAAACCACAGTGTCAACTTGTGTGTCGCACAAATAAAACAAGAACTCTCCAGGCGTGTGTTCATTTATACGTATTACTGCAAAACACCATACAAATACACAAAGCGTAAAGCAGCACACACACCGTAGAAAGCATAGAAAGACTGTTGATGACCATTTGGATGGATAGCCGGTGCGTATATATACATATACAAATCCATACACATATACAATATATATATATATATATATATATGTTTGTATATTTATATATATATGTAGATACACATTTGTTATAAGCTAAGGGAATTCAATGTTATGTATACGCCTTGATAATCAGTTTATTGTGCAGTCATTTTGAAAAGAAACAAGTGATGATTGTTTAGTTTATGTTTATTTATTTTTTTTATTTTTCTCCTTTTTTTTATTTTTTTTTTTTTTTTTTTTTTTAATAGAAGCTGCCATGAAACAGCAGGCTATGAAAATTAGAAAATCTAAAGAAAATTCAATTGACGTGTTGGGCAAGAAGAGGGAAACTAAGTTTACTAGGTAAAGGAAGAGAGTAAGCCAAATAAATATATACATACAAACATCCACATACACACATATTCGCTTTAAAATGATAAAAAGGATTAATTTTGCTTCACAATTTCAAAATGCTTACTCTAGTACTGCATGCTAAAAGAATTTCATTTTAGTTTAAGTATAAGAATATTCTTGTTTTTCTCCAATTTAGGTCAAGAGTGAAGAGGTTTCTTTTTTTCCTTACTATTCTTAAACAATACATCTCTAACCAGCAGCATACGATGTCAATAAATCATTTTCAACGAGATTTTTCTGGAATTTTGTATTTATTCGGATTATTTTTTTCCATCTGACTTTATAATTTTGCCAGTTTTTTGTTTTTTGCTTTTCTTCAATGTCTTTGAAATTTTAAAACAAATTGAAATAATGCAAGCACTATTTCTTTCTTTCTTATTTTGTACCCACCACCGGAGGATGGGAGGTATATTCATATTGTCAAAACGTTTGCAACGTCCTGAAGGAACCATCAGAGAGCCCGCAAAGTATGTATATTCTTGATCAGCATCAAATTCTAGATCGATTTAACAATGTGCGTCCCTCTGTCTGTGTAAAGTTTGTTATAAAAATTCGCCTCGACGCAAAAATTAAGCTGTCGTCCTCAAATTTGGCAGAAACCCTGATAGTTCATGCACACAGGTTGGTATTGAAAGTAGGCTAAATCGCCCACAACACCACGTAAACTGCCTCTGTGTTTTGAAATGCATAAAAAATTGATTTTCTACTCATTACCTATAACCTATTGCAAATAAATCTACAAAAATTTGAACGTATGTTCTATGGGCGATGCTGTAGTAAGTGTGCAAAGATGAGAAAAATTGCGTACTCCTACTCTATAATATACCAACTTTTAACCTTTTTTCAATGCCTTTATACGGCGCCAAAACAAGCTTCAAAAACCCCATAAAATATATGAATTCGTGGCCAGTTTCAAATTTGGAATCCGCTTAAGCATGTCCATCTGTCCAATTTTGCAGAATCTGTGGTAAGTATTCTCCCGTTAACGCAAATGAAGATATCGCCCACAAATTTGGAAACGAATTTGGAAGTGACCCAAACTTTTGAAAGGTCACGCTTACAACGCCCACACGCCAATGTGACAAGAACTTAAATTTTTAAAACAGAAAAAATCTGCCGCGCTCACGTGACAATTTAGTTCCTTTACTTTTTTATGTCTCTTTTAGGGTAACGGTGATGGGTATCAAAGATCCGATCATGACCGAATATAGGTTTCTTACTTATTCCCTTTATTTGTTTTGTTAAGGGAAAAAAAGTTCTACGCTGTGTTCGTTCATTCTCAGGCGGTCACGTTGTTCGCACTGAAAGTTCCGTCTTTTCCGACTTTTGGTAATTCATATGAGACGTAAACCTGATCAGCAGTAAGTAA
Source organism: Glossina pallidipes (assembly GCA_000688715.1). NCBI lineage: Eukaryota > Metazoa > Arthropoda > Insecta > Diptera > Glossinidae > Glossina > Glossina pallidipes. The sequence continues at coordinate 918,600 of KK499838.1, forward strand.
ATCGTCCCATACGGCATACCATTCGGTATCGTATTCATCCAAAATCAATTGCGCATCGTTGACTATTCTTTCCCTTTACTTAACAGACTGAACCTTGGTGTCACCTTTACAAAGATATTTTTTGCTTTACGCTGTCGAAAATAGAAAGGTTAACCTTTTTAACCAACTAATACCGTTGACAAGAAAATTATCCGTTAAATTCACTTTTTTTTTTTTTTAATAATTTCTATAAGGAGCTTATGCGAGAGAGTCTTTATATAAAAATAAATGATATAAAGTAATTTAGAAAATCGTTAGACTTAAAATTCATCATAAGATGATGAGTTAAGACATTTCCCGCAATGTTTGATTTAGCGAAGGACTTTTTTAAAGATGTTACTATATTCAAATCCATAAACTTTAATTATCTTCACCACGCGCTAAAACCAACGAGCATGAGATTAATCCAAGTTTAACTCACAGATATTAGAAGTACTTAACCAGAGTTTAAACTACTGTTCCAAAGAAATTTATGCTTTGATTCGATTGTGGCGGTGAAAGTTGATAACTTTGAGTAAGAGGATTTTCTTTTTATTCTTTCAATCCGAATCTCAAAATGAGGTAATAAGTACTTATTTTTTGTACGTCGTGTAACCTCTAAGCCTCTACATCACTTTTGTTACATATTATAGTTAATGTCGCTAATTACATTAACGAACGATGGTTTCCATGCCGCCACTTAATATAGTTTGTTTTTTTTTTTTTTTTTTTTTTTTTGATGATGATTTTCATAATGAAACAGAATCCGACCTTATTTTCTTTCATTACACATCACATTTCTCTAAAAATTCGATATACAATATTAAAGGGGAAAAGTTCATGGCATTTCTCCGGATAGATAGCGTGGAAGCGGTAATACGATTCATATCAAACCAAACTATGACGCGTTTGAAAGATGACAACCCATAAATAAAAGCGATTGTGAAATTTATTAATTAAGATGACAGCATTTGGGTTTCAATAACGAAGCAAACTTCACTTCGTTTAAGACGAGAATGCTTCGTAGATTTCTTAAAAAATTCGTGGCATTCATACTAAAGACGGATAAATCAGCAAAATGAGCAGCACGTAATGGAAAAGCAAAATTAAAGGCGCGCCGATCTCTAACGATAAAGCTGATAAAATTGTTCACGTCATTCCAACAACCGCACATAAGGCTTTCCATCTTATGACGTCAGCATGGTTCTACATATTGACCAAAAATCAATTTTGAATTACTTGCCTACGATCGGATACAACGAAAACGCTCGATATTTGGATATCACAAAAGCGTTATGGCAGCTGAGTTGTTAAAGCGCAAATTAAAGACCCAATTCGCGTGCGTCAAAAAAAAATTTTCGAGACGTGAAGAAATTCTTTATATTTTAGAGTTACAAGGTAGGTCGCACATGACATGAAGTGTTGCAATCTATCCAGATGAATAATTGCAATTTGTACACTATTCCAACTGACGCGACCGAAGGACGCGATTGGGATAAGGCGTTCAGAATTGATCAGAGGGAAAGGCCTGGTATCCATCACGCGATCCAGACCAGGCATATCTTTACTAATTTCGAAAAAATTGAAAGAGCTTGGCTTGATTGGGGTCCACTCACTGATAATAAAGCGCGAATGTCGCCTAGCACGATTACCATTTGTTTCAACCTTTGCGGAACTCCTTTAATGGTTTAAAGCTCACTTTACCAAAAGAAGCCTATGAAAATCATTTGATTCTGCTTTTCAGCCTAAATGGTCTAATGAATATGTCGGGAAAATGGCAAAAGATGTTTGAATTTAAGTTCGTAGGTAGGAAAGTTTTGTCTTGCTAAATATCAGATATATAAATATAGATATATAAATATATATATATATATATATATATATATATATATATATATATATAATATGGAGCCTGTAAAGGCTACATTATATATTGATCCATTATTCTTAAGGCATTACACATCTTTTTATTATATATAATTTTCCAACATATGCAGATGTTTGTAGTTATATATATATATATATATATATATAGATATGTATACATATTACAAATATTTAAGCAATTTAAAAATTATTAAGCATAATAATATATTGTGGCGCTGGTTAACGTCCCATATGTCACATGTGTGATATTGATCACACGTTCAAGGATCAATATTTTGTAGACAACAGAATTCATTTTTACCAGTAGTAGAAAAAAAAAACTTTTGTAATTTTTTCCACACATGCATACTTGCAAACTTTTTGTAGAACACGTAAAATGCTAATCCTGCAACGAACCACCGCACACTACCATACATAACCTCTAAGTCCGTTAGCAAGACCTTAGTTGATATATTTCCAAGTCATTTTTAAAGCAAAGTAAAACCGGTAGAAAAGCAAAGCAACTCACTACGTATGATATAATGTGATGCGAAGAGAGGATGTTCCACAATAGCTTCTAACGTACATTAGTTTGGTTGCTATGTCTGTGATGCTATAAGACGGTTAATAGTCAATACACAAAGTATTAAAGTGGTGTGACGCTACGTAGTATTGAGGAAGGCGCACACACAGCAACAGACAAACACAACAAAACAAAAAAAAGGAAATAAATGAAAAAATAAAAATGTACAGAGGGAGAGGTAAGCGAAAAAAAAAATCTAAATTGTATGCATATACGCAATTTACACATCGAGTTACACAGGAAAGCAAACGGAGATACAGACAGACACATAACAAGACACCTGCATTAAAACTGCAGTGCGTTTGCCAAAACCGGTGTACATGTGCTCAGACTCGAATACATACCAATATAGATAAAGACGCACATATGTGTGCGCATGTTGTGCTTAATTATGTGTACGTGTGTGCTTAGTAAAAATCAGCAGCAATAAAAATTATAGCCATTAGCTAAGTGAGGAGTTAAACAGGATAGCGATGGCGGTAGTGATGGTTGTGTCGGTATTGCACACATAAGCACATTTTCTATTTGATCAGATGTAGTAGTAGTAATAAGTTTATATGAATGTACGTGCCTATGTGTGTACAGTGGATTTAAAATGAGAAATTACCCAAGAGAGAGTACTAAAGATAAAAAAAAAAAAAAAAAAAATAAAAAAAGAATGAAGAAAATGAAAATAAAGCTACTTAGGATACTTGTCGTCGTCGGCTGTAAACATACACACATACATATCTACATATTTACGCATACATACAAGCGCACACACGTATGCATACGCTTAGACATAATATATATGTACATGGTTAGAAGTAAATAGATGCGTATATGCTTACGTATATACCTGCAGGGGCATGTATAACATAACGGAAACTAAAAGGCAGTATAATCTGACGATGTTCACGTTTCTCACATACTCTCAACCAATGAAAAGAGTAAATAAAAATTGCGTGTATGTATGCAAGATAGACAGACCATTAGACAGTGATTAGAAAATTGGTCTTCTTGCGATACTCAATCAAGGATTATTCTCATATTTAAATTAAAAACAATTTGGTTTGCATTGTCTTCGGACCAGGCCACTTTCACCACATTCCCGCTTACCAATTTTCATTCGTCTTTGTTATCAAAATTTGTCACAAATTACTTCTTGTTGCCAAACAAGGGTTTGCGACCCAAAGTGGCCCAAAAATTACATTCATACATTCTACACTTGTCACAGTATATTTATATTTCAAATCATTCATACGATACTACACTTTTTCACACAACAGTACACATTAGTCCTTGGCCCCACATAAAGGCTTTCTTTTTGCGCGAAGATTTATATCGGAGGAGGTTCAACATCTAACCCAATATTCTCCAAATTTTTCACACTGCTTTAGTAGGAATATATTAAAAACGGATAACTAAGTTATATCTCACACCTCTTGTGCTACACTGTATAATAAGTTTGTGCGGATATATGAAACACTGAAAAGGGATGCAGATTAACCCCTCTTTTATTATACGCATCGATTCAAAGTCATGTTATGAATCCATTTTAATTTGTCTGTCTGTCCATCTGTCCGTATATCTGTTCATCTAATGCAATTGAAAACGACTTTCCCCATAACATTTTACTTTGAAAAAGTCGTTAACCGGAAATAATTTTAAGTTGTCACCATATTTCGATGAAAACTAAAAGAACTTTCTACGCAGAAAATCCTTCACATAGCAAATGCAAAATTGTGATGAAAATTAATTCGTAACAGTCATTTGACATAGAAATTAAGTGCACCAAGATTAAATTATTTAGAGCTATTTTCCTCATGAAAACTAACCCTTTACTTGGCGACGAAGTTTAAGTTCGTGTACTTGATGAGAAACATAGACGAAGAGTAAGTAATGAGACCTTTGACAAGGAAAAAAATGCATATAATTTTTGATATTTTATTACAAGTGCCGTACTCTGCCAGACTGTAATGTTGTAACTTGTGTTTTCATCTAAAAAAATTTTTTTTTTTTGTAATAGATGTCCTTTTCATACGGGAACTGTTTGTAAAATAATGCAATTCAATCCATTTTCAACAGCATTAGTTCTTAAGACGCGCGACAATGCACGACATTTCATCAAAATATCTCGGAAATTGCATCCTAAAAGTTAAACAAAATAATGCCTAGGCAGAGATATCAGACAGATGGACGTGCAAACGTGCTTAGCCTAGTTCGGTAGATGTCGGCCTGCCCTAAGTTCAGTATACAACGAAATTTTTGTTCTTTTATTTTCCTCTTAAAATGTAGTTCCTCTTCGAGTCTCTTAAAGTTTGTTCCATTTCACCCTTAATACTCTTCGCATTAAGTTACATGTTTATATATATATATGTATATAAAAAATAATTTATTGAGCTTCTTGGTTACGCTTGAAAAAGCCAATAAAAAAAATCAAAGCACAAATATATAAAGATTTTCTGAATCAAAAAAAAAATAGTAAAAAATCCAAAAATTAACTTCATGAGCAAAAAGCGTAAAAGTTACTGATTTTTTACAGACTATTAAGCAAAACAACGATAACATCGTTAGTGAATAAAACACACGCGCGCGCACATACACACACACACACATTGCAGCACACAAAATTCGACAATGCAATTGACCGACTATGTTTGGCTTTTGTCAGTCGCTTGATTGGCAGCGGCATGCTCGACTAACATTTTATATACGGAATGGATAGAGGATAACATTGTTAAAGACACGAAAAGAAGGAATCACAGAGTACTTGTAATATGTTTAGTGTTTTTTTTTTTCCTCTTTCTTTGTGCCGGGGCATAATAATAGCTTCATGTAGGCTACTGTGTGAATGCGTATGTGCGTGGGTGACGACTTGTAAAAATGAAAGAAGATGAAAAAATGAAATAAAATGCAAGAAAAAAAATCCATGACACCCAAGTGCACTTCTCATATTCTTTGCATATGCATTTCATGTACATCCTGCTGAGATTTATTGCAATATAATCCCACGCGGAATGCAATGCAGTGTAATGTAAATTTCAAACACACACAACTTGCACTTTTCATAATTTTCTTAATGTGCAAGAGACAAATGTATTAAAAGTGTTTTAAAATTAATTGTAATAAAAAAAAAAAAGAGAAGAGAAGAAGGAAAAGCTAAACCGGAATTATTAATAAAGATGAGAGCTTTCGAATGCGTTGACTTCAATATGAAGATTTTGTCGTTATATAATACAAAAGAGATTTTATTAATTTTATCCATTCATTTGCCTGTTCAGTTAGTTATAAAAACAACTATACCCCACTCCAAGAGGGAAACATTTGTTGGTTTGTGTTCCCCAAAAGCGGAGATTAAAAATGAACGGAACTCGTCTACGTAGCATACGCATCCGTGATGAAAGGAAAAGTGTGCTTTGCTTGCAACAAGCAAGAACGCTATTTGGAGAATGATTTTGGAAACTCATTATATTTTTTCCAAACGCGGGTGGACAGTTCGATCGATCAGACGGATATTGCCATCGATTATTTGGTTCACTATCGTAAATTTTAATGTCGATATTTACAACTACGCACATAAGTTATCGATAAAAGATTTTGTATGTGGTCGCTTTGCCACGAAAAGGCAAGAACTGCACAAGCTGTCCAAGCCCAGCAAAACATTTTATTTTACTCACTACAATTTCAGACATTCCGACACTAATGATGCACAAAGCTTTGGCCGTCCGATTATTGAGAAAATCGAGTAGAGCTTACGAAAAGAATCACATAAAGTAGACGCGTGAACAGGTACGACATTGCTGGAGAATTAGATATTGATCGCAAAACAATTTCACAAAGAGCGCTGAATATTTGGGCGGTATTTAACCGTTTTTCTATCGAAATCGATCTACATTTGAGATGAGCTATATGGCTGGCAATGAAAAATGTGTAAAATGCAAATGTCGCTTGAAGCAAATTATGACCAAAGGGGAGTGAACAGCTACTAACGGTTTCGAAATGATGTTTTGTACGCCATAAGATTATGTCTATTGCAATTGGAAGCAAATCGTGCACTATGAGCTTCCGGAATGTGGCCAGACAATTGATTCCAATCCCGTTGGTCAACCGTTACCAAGACTTTTGTTGTCCAAGCTTTGCCCCGTCCAATTTCGTGCTCTGCCCAGAGCTTTCACTGGTCCAAACTTACGGTTCACAACAGGCCAATGAAATACATTGGGCCAAGTTTTTCTACAGATAACCTACTGCCAAGCTCTATACAGATGGAATCGCGGAACTTTCTAAAAAAGATAGACAAAAGGTCACAGATACTAATCTGCGCCACCGCGCCCTTAAATGAAATTCGTTTCGAATAGACAAAAAAACCTTACAAAGTAATGAACAATAAATCTCGATGCTCTCTTTACTAAGTAATTAATTATTCGATCACCCACATACTTGTGATTAGACAAAAACACTTACGAACGGATATAATCATAAAACAAAAGTAATTTGAGATTTGTGGCACCTCCAAGTAGCAGGCTGCCAATGAAATGAAGCGATTATATACACTATCCTAAAAATATCTAAACTAAAAAAAAAAAAAAAACAAAAACAATTTTCTTACCAAAATTTACTATGTTGTCTTGTTTTCATAATCGGATTTTCTGCTTGCAGCGGGATCATGCCAGCGTGCATACAATTTTGAATTCGATTGAAATAGTAGAGCCTTTTGCCGCTTCTGCAAATTCTCCTTCACCCTTGCAATACATTCGAAATGTCTTTCCATAAAGAGTATAATTTTAGCCTTGTTCAATGAGAGAAGACCAAGCGAAATCATATCATGGCACTGGTTATTCGATTATAGTCATAGGATTTTTAAAAGGAAAACGCTTGAACAAGTCCAGATCCTCATGCACCGACACACTTAACGGCAGAACACTAATGTTACCATTTCCCAAATCATATTCAGCCGGCATATTCAGTCTGTTCGTTTTTTTGCTTTTTTTTGTGTGTTCCCTTAGTTAACTTAATTGTGCCCACTTGTCCGTCAATTTATCTTGTATTGTTTAAGCAAACACTCTCGTAAAGTCTACAGCAAGTATATAAATTTTGAATTAATTATCGCAGATCAACGTTCAATATGAGTAAGGGTGTGAAGTTATATTTAAATATAACTAGCAAAGACGGAAACCAAAATTTCTTTACAGAGCTCCTTTAAGCCCTTAACAGAATTCTATAGAACGAAGTCTCGGAGGGATTTAAGTCAAAATTCAGTTAAAATAAAACTTTTAGAGAATTTTTTTACAAAGTATAATAAACAAAATATGCATTTATGTAAATTAATTAATATTTGAAAAGTCAGTATTTTTACCCTATGTCGTAAATGAGGTTGATAAAGCGAAAGTTTGCTTAGCTACTGTGGGCAAACCATATTCTGTGAAAAAATGAAACTAGCACAGCATGAATCCCCTATTAATAGCCTTTCCAACGATGTCCAGGTTATATTCAATTTTGCTCGGAGAATTTTTTATGGGACTTTGAAAATTTCCGTACACCTAGATGAATGCGGCGCTGCACTTATATTGATTGCAGCGCTGCACTTAAACGAATTCAGCGCTGCACTTAGCTGAATGCACCGCTGCATTTAAATGAATGCAGCGCTGCACTTACATGAATGCGGCGCTGCACTTAAGGGAATGCAACGCTGCACTTATATGAATGCGGCGCTGCACTCAAATGAGCTGCACTTTGCAGCGCTGCACTTAAATGAATGCAGCGCTGCACCTAGCAAAATGCAGCGCTGTACTTAAATGAATGCAGCGGGGACTAGTTTCATTTTTTCACAGGACATGGTTTGCCCATAGTGACCTTTCAAAATTTGCTTATATGTTAGCCTGTTAAGTATGGAAATTTGCAAGGGCTATTAATAGGGGATTCATGCTGTGCTAGTTTCATTTTTTCACAGGACATGGTTTGCCCACAGTGGCCTTTCAAAATTTGCTTATATGTTAGCCTGTATGTTAAGTACGGAAATTTTCAAAGTCTCATAAAAAATTCTCCGAGCAAAATTGAATATAACCTGGACATCGTTGGAAAGGCTATTAATAGGGGATTCATGCTGTGCTAGTTTCATTTTTTCGCAGGACATGGTTTGCCCACAGCAGCTAAGCAAACTTTCTCTTTATCAACCTCATTTATGACATAGTGTAAAAATACTGACTTTTCAAATATTAATTAATTTATATAACTACATGTTTTGTTTATTATACTTTGTAAAAAAATTTTCCAAAAGTTTTATTTTAACTGAATTTTGACTTAAATCCCTCCGAGACTTCGTTTTATAGAATTCTGTTAAGCGCTTAACAGAGCTCTGTAAAGCAATTTTGGTTTGTGTCTTTGCTAGTTATATTTAAATATAACTTCACACCCTTAGTCCTTTCTTCAATACCCTATAAGGTATGTAAATTCTTGGCCAGCTTGAAATTCCGAATGCACGTAAGCATGCCCGCCTGACCATCTGTCGATGTGCCCAACCATATAGTATCTGTAGTAAGCAATCCCCCATTCGCAAAAATGAAGATATGTCCTACAAATTTTGCAGAGAAAGTCAAACTGACCTAAGCCGGACAAAGGACACATCTCTGCAACAAAAACTGTGAACACGTTTGCTTTCCGTGTTTTTTGCTTGTTACGCGTAAAGCACAACACGCACACCATATAAAGTTCCACCTTTATTCGGGAAATAGAAAAGAGCAGGTGCGTCTATCTTCGTTTTCCTTTTCTTTGTAGCCTTTTTTAGGACCACGGCGATGAGTGTCAAAGAATAAAGCGCGACCGAATTTAATTTTCTTATTTGGTTTGTTTTAATCCCTTGGCAAGTAAAAAATTATTATTGTTTTAATGGATTATTTGCTTGCTATCATAAACGTATGTTTTGCTGACGTGCGTATAAATTGGATTTGGGCGATTGAGTGCTTGAGCTCGGTATCCTTGTCGATGCAGTGAGAAGAAATACCTGCACTTAACTACCGACTATACAGTGAGGAACGTGCATTCTTAGTTCATCCCGGAACCGAATAAAAATTCCATATTCCCAATAATTTAATTCTCTCGCTTAAGTCCATTCGGCATCGCCTTCAATCCAATTTGCTTTAAAAATACTTTTTTTTAAATTGACTGCATAGTAAGTTGATTCTTAAGAATATCACTTCGATATACGATTTTGTCAACAGCGATCTACTTTCTTTTTTTTTTTAGCTGCAGTAAGCAGCTTTTGAATCTTTTCGTTGCATTTAAATCCAAAAGGGAGATAACACGTTTCTGGTCCTCCCTCAAATTCTGCTTTCGCCAGATTAATGTTAATAGTAAACGACAAACACGTATGAAGAACGGGTGGACATGCCTTCTTAGGCTCATTGCATGTTACTGTCGATAGGAGACGGTAAAACCCTTCGTATATTGATGAGCCAATACACTGACTAGAAATACATATATCAACGGGTATTATTAACTATAATTTCCATGTTAGTCCCAGAAGGGTAGGAAACACTCGAACCAAAGACCACATAAAATATGTATTTTCTTTCAAAAATGTAGGACATTAGAACAGTTTCGGCATAACACGTTGTTTCTTTGTCTGTATGCCGCTATGTTCATTGAAGTCGTCAAAGTTAAATCTCAGGAAGTGAAGAAGATAAGTAAAACTTGATCCACACATTGTTAAATTGAGTTGCCTGCAGACTATAGTTGACAACTATAATTGCAACAAAAACAAAAAAACACCAATAATACACCAATGACGTAATGACGTTTGACTATCAAAAGACTGTTTTTTTTGTCGAACAGAATACCAATTCTTTTATGTTGTTGTTATTTATACCTTGACCTCATAAATCGAACAAGTAAAGGGAAAATATATTTTCATTTAAATTGATTTAATTACAAAATTCATTATAATTTATGACTAATAATGTTCTAAACATTTACTTATTTATACAGCTCGTGATTGATTATTAATTGAAAGTCAAACTAAATTTTTCGTCATCTGTTTTATAAATTCAATCCATATAGATTGGATAAGAGAGTAATCCGTCCTATATTAAATAATTGGAATTCATAGTATGCTTAGTTATTATTGGTTGTAATCGACTCAATTGTTTATACACGTTATAAAAGTAATATTTAATTTAATATTTAAATATGAATTTTATTGTTTTTTGGTTTTGATTTTTTAAATACACCCACCATCGAGATGTTGCAGATATATTCGTTTTACCAAAACATTTACAAAAGGTAGCTTTAGCGAGCTCATAAAGTACGTATATTCATTATCAATATCGAATTCTGAATCCGTCCGTCCACCCAACCATACGTGTACTCTTCAACTGGTTATCGCAGAAAAATGAACATATTGAGTAAAAATTGGATTGGTATTAAAAATGGGATAAACCGATTAAAAGGACACGCCTACAGGGCAATATAAATTGAGAACAACTCACCATTTAAAAAGGAAAAAGATATTAGGTCGCTCTCTGGTTACTCATAAATCAAACTAAATGTGAACATAAAAACGTTAACGTATATGTTATGGGTGATGTCTATCGTACTTGTACAAAAAATTGACTTCTTTCCACCCCATATCGTAGAATAATACGGAAAAATATGGAAATTTCGTGTCTTTCTTTTGTTTGCCCGACAAAGATGATGGGTATAAGAAATTCGTCCACAGCAGAATATAGTTTTCTTCCTTGTTTTCATTTATGTTGCTTTCTTTCCAAAATGTGCATATTTTCTTAGATCTTCTTCTTCTTCTAAAATTCTAACATCTACCGGAAGACCACACACATTCTTATTCATTGTTAAATTAATGTTTACAGACATCTAGTGCGACTACATTATATATGTAAGCGTATATATATATATTTGTACCGTTGTCTAACAAAATTCCATTCATGTGATAAAAATGTGTTTATAAAATTTATGTAAATTTTATTTAAATCTGTTGTTGAGCATAAAAAAGTTTTATAAATAAATATTTTATCATACACATGCCTGGGAGAATGGACTTGAGGAACGGGAAATATAAAGTTTTAAAAAGCAAAATAAATGGACTCACAGTCACCGTCGCATATGCAAAGGAACTGTTTTTAACTAAGTTCGAATTATTTCATATTCACTGCTGGGTTATGAACGGTATTTAATTACAAACGAGAATGAAAATCCCCTCAATCGATATCGTATCAGTGTCGTATCGTATCGTATTGTATATAGCAAATATGCTAAGTAAGCAACACTTCTTCCAAAAACAAGACTTATACTAAATATAAACAAGTAAGGAAATAGGATTCGGTCGTGACCGAATTTTTTGTATCCGTCACCAGTATCCTAAAAAAGACAGAAAAGGTAGAGGAACTCCATTTTCATACTCTATAAGATGGAGTGCGCGCGGCTGACTTTTTCTGTTGTCAAAATAAAAGCATTTGTCACATAGGCGTGTGGGCATTGCAAGCCTGTCCTTTCAAAAATTTGGGTCACTTCCAAATTCTTTTGCAAATTGGTGGCCGATATCTTCACTTTCGCTAACGCAAGAATGCTTACCACAGATACCGCACAATTGGGCAGATGGACATGCTTGAGCGCATTCCAAATTTGAAACTGGCCACGAATTTATATATTTTATGGGGTTTTTGGAGCTTGTTTCTGCACCTTATAAGCTTATAAAGGAAAAAAAATATAATTTCGGTACACTATAATATTGGGTAGGTATGCTTAATTTTATCCATTTTTATGTAATAGTTTTTAGTTTATGATTAGTCAGCAAAAAACCAATTTTTTATTCCTTTTGAAAAATGATATGATACGCGGTGCGGTGGGCGTGTCCTTCGAACGATTTACCCCATTTCCAATTTCAATCTGCGTGCGAGAAATTCCAATGTTTCCAGCGAATTTTAAGTCGATACCCAAGTTTTTGCGTCCAAGAGAATGTGTACAACAGACGGACAGACGGACATACTTAAATCGAGTTAGAGTTTGATAGCGATCAAGAATATGTATACTTTCTAGGGTCTCTGAGGTTTTGACAAAATGAATATATTCCTCAACCTTCCTCGATGGATATAAAATTCTGTTTTTCGTAACTACTTTCACCGAATATGGAGGCATAAACTGACCATGAGGAAATGGTCAAAGTGCGGCGAAATGAGAAAACTTCCGCAATGTTCATCTATATCGCGCGAGTCTATCTGAAAATATATGTCACGCAAGCTGAACAAATTCAAATTCTGCTGTTCGAAGCTATGTTTATCGCATTTTTAAAAAGGACATACTTGGCTTATTAACGTTAACAGAAAAAAACGAATTTAATTTCTTTTTCAACAGATTCAAATTCCCCCTCTCTCTCTCTCTCTCTCTCTCTCGCTCTCTCTGCCACTCTGTCTTCCTCTTTCATTCCCTCTAACAAGGATGGTCAAGTGTATGTGATTAGCATACATTGATGTGTGTACACATATGTGAACATATATGCATATTAATACGAATGCACGAAAAAAACCGCTCAAAAATTTCTTTCTTTGCTGAAGTAGTACTGCGTGTAGATCAGTCATAGAAAAAAACGAACTTGGATCTGTTAAAAGCACTCTATATTCTTCGTTGTACATTCGTTTATTTTTATTATAATTTAGATACAAGGTAAGGTACACTACGCGTAAATTAGACCACGTGACACCCTGTGCATGGCATATGTTTCCATGTAGATTCATGAAGCGCCCGTAAAAATACCTTACGTCTCCTAAATTGGCGGAGTAGGCCTTCTAATCCAACCCCATCTTGATCCGAACTACTTAACATAGCCCTGTTAGGGCTTTTATAAAGCTTTCTTAAGCTAGGTGGGTAGGTCTTTGGCAGTTAAATTGGAATTTATGTTCACACCTTTATCCTGATAATATCCAACGAAAGCTCATATATTGTGTAGCTTATATATAAATGGCGCCCACTTTCATTATCCGAGATGTCAGGAAGCTATCGATATCAGAGACGTAGTGCACAAATTGAACGTAATCTGAGAAATTTGCAATTTAAACTTTTAAGAACTTTTGTTTTTTGTGCCCTACGCTTGAGCGGTTTAAAAAACTTATCCAAGCACCTAATAGTCTCAATATCAATTATAGATATGCTTATGCAGGCATGCTGCGTGTTGGGTGTGGCATATTGTCATTACAAAAATAACTAGTGAAGAAATATGGAAACCTAGATGGATGGCCGATGACATTCATAGCAATGTCAAAAAATGTTAAGGTGTCCATGGGAACAGAACAGAATTGATGCGGCGTAGCGAGTAAAAAGGAAGATGGACGTTGAAATTAATACCAAACATTATATATATTATTAAGAACTTTTTAAATCAGTCAAACCATGTCAATTTTACAACCTCTCCCTGCCGATTTGATATACGCGCCATCAAGCAATGCAATATGTGACATATTCACATACATAGAAATAATGGCACTAAACATATGTGCAGTGGAAGATTCTGCAAAACGAGGCTTCCGTGTCTTTAAAGAGAGACGGACAGAAAGAAAGAAAAAACAAAATGAGAAAAGTTAAATAAATGGAACAACATTTCTAAAGGCCACGCTATAAGAAAAAGCCTAAGCAGTAAAGAAGTGCGATTCTCACTATATAGCATAATCTCGCGTTTTCCTGTTCCTTAAAGTGGGAAAATTCAGAATTAAATCTAAAATCTTGAATCACTTAGGCATACACGCCCACAAAATCCAGCAAAAAAAAAATGTTGTATTTTCAGCAAGAGCACAATTTAAAAGTTGTCGCAAAATCTATTGACGGGTCAGCAATTAGTACGAAAGGAAAAACATTTCAAATCATAAGATTTGCCACACAAAGCAAAGATCATAGGCTTGTGGATGGATTGTAAATAAAAGAAAATTCTACTATATCTGAGTTTTACTAATATTCATATATCGCAACAAAACGCTGGTTATGTTCGCCACTTTGGGGGCCATTCCATCGGGCGTCGAGCTAACTGCATAAACTTTGTCCGACTCGGATCACTTCTAAAAGGTATTTTTCAACAGCTTTGAAAAGATCGCAAGTCATAAGAGTCGGATTTTTCTGGACATGTTTGAGTTGATAGCGCATGTCTTTACAAAATCTTTAAAATTCATTTAATTTACACACTCGCCCGTTGAGAATATTACACCAACAAGATATACAGATGCTCTCATAACATTAGGTTTTTTGTTGTTTGATAAGTTTATGGCAATGAAAAAACTTTACAGATTAGCGTTCAGCAAACCCATTAACAAGTATTAGGTGAAAGAAAACAGCAAACTATTGGTGAAAGATGCGATCGAGTTGGAGTGTAATAATGCGTATATTGTCGCTAGCTCTGATACTTATTTCTGGATTCATTAAACGATATATGAAACTTGTTAATAATAACGAAAAGTGAATAGTTAATTGTAGATATTTATCCAGGCGAGTAGAGTGTACACAGCAATAGTAATAAAAATGAAAGAACTCGTACTGTTAAGAATTTAGAAATAAGTCGAACGGACTGACTGCCTGCAATACACTGGTTATTTTTGCAATGCATTGCATTCATTATTATTAGATTTTTAAAGAGAGATCAACACGATTTTCTCCATATTATTTATTTTTATCAAAAATCGGCGAATAACTAGTTATAAGCAAAATTGTTAATGTGCAGAGACTAGACTTGATGATGACTTTACAAATACCGATTGCAGGATTTGGCAATCATAGGCGAATTACCGCAACAGACGTAAATGAGAGTAAGCTTCTTAGATGCTAGTGAGAATTGAAATTAACTCATTTCATTTCATAAAACATAGTTTGCAATAAAATTGTACGCAGTTTGTTACCAGATTCGAAGATTTTTGCCAGACCTAAGTTTTACTTTTTATTTTTATTTTTTTTTTTCTTGATAATCTCCCGCCAGTATAGTGATAGAAATTATCATTATCAATTGAGATGAGATGAACAGCTTTCGGAATGCTGCGAGTGATGCGAGATACAACTCTCTTTGGCACTTTTCTTAATTGCAAACATTATACTCATATCAAGCTATAAGGGATGAAGATGTAAAAAAAAGCGGTCTCTCTTATTTTGCTTTCGATAGTTTAAAACATCCCCATAATTTTAATATATTCTGCTAACCATAGGATAGTGCAGTGACAGAGCACTATTATATAACCAAAATATCAGATTTGACAATGTCAAAAACTTATTTGAAAATCACAATGAATACATGGAAAATAGTACGGAGCCATGTATTTTCAATATCGCACATAAATTTTGTATATTCCATGGAGATGAAGACAATTACTGCTTACCTTATTTATTTCAAAAGCACTTTTAATATTTTTAGTTTTTGTTGTTGTTCCAAATTCCAATCAGACGTTTACCAACACTATTGCGGCCAAATGTCAAACTATCAACGCAAAGCAGAGATAAGAAGTAACGGCGAATAGGCTTTGTTTACTTTTTTCAGTTTCCTTTTTTTTTATGCCTCTTCTTGTTTTTATTATGCGAGCAGGGAAGTCTTGCGAAAAAAAAAGAAATGCACTTTACAATCGAAAAATGACAAAAAAGAACCTTTTACACATTATGAATCATGCAACGCTAAGCACTTTCCGAGGTTGAAACTCACACAGACACCAATTATATATATATGTATATAAATATGTATATATATATATATATTGTATATATATATATATTAATAAGTAAATACATATATGTATAAAAATATGCGTTTGTATATATATACATATATACATATATACATATATATATATATATATATACCGGACAAAACCAAACGACGACCAATGTATATGGCGTTAAATGTCACGAGATTTTTTTTGATGGTTGATTGCCACCAAAAGAAAAAAGGCGACCTAAGAGCTTCCTGGACAATCAAGGCAACAAATACAATTTCCGCAATTGCTTAACACACTTATTAATATGACAACAGAACGGGAATAAATCTTTCGAACACTGTTTTGTAAAAAAAATAAACCAAAAATATATGCACATATATGTATTAAAGTATTAATAAAATATAAAAAACCGCAAGAGAATGACAAAAACCCGGAATGACTGTCTGGTTAAAATGCAATTAGAATCGCAGCGAATTGATATAAAGGCGAAATGCATATGGTGGTTCTAATAGCAGAGTTGCCAAGATTCGAAACATAAAATGGTGAATATTGTGGAAGAAAGGAATTTAAAAAATATATTTGCATGTTTTATAACATCACATAAAATAATAAAGAATAGTTTTAAAAAAACTCATTTGCGACGATTAAAAGGCACCTCTCGATTGTGATTGTGAAGTAAATTGAAAGATAGATTAAACATTATATTTAGATGTTGGCAGTACTCAGATTCAGCAAGCAAGGCTTTCAACCATAATGTCATATTTCGTAAACGATGCTGCCAATTTAAAAAAATGATAATAAGCGGTTTATATATTTACTTTTACTTTTAAGGAAATAGAATTTCAGTTCCAGATAATTGGAGCTCCTCTCAGTTTGCGTTCGAAATCCTCCTCGAAATACTTAGCTTACGTCCCAAATCCCTCATTGGCGCATTAAAAAAGAATACACAAACCTTGCGAACAGCGTATACACAGCAAAAAGCTTATCCTACTGATGTAAAGTATAATCTAGCTAAGACACGCACCAAATTGCAAAAGCAACTTCTACAAGGGAATTCTATATAGTCTTCTATTTTTGAGGCTAGGTATTAACACTTATTAGATCGTTTATAGTATCTGGCTGTGAAAGATCGGAAGTGCAAGGAGACAAAATTTGGCAACACAAACTCCACATGTAAATTGGCATTGTGGGCTCTTAGTCGACGACAAGGCCTTGACTAAATTTTGGTTACCATCACGAGAGGAACTTTATACGTTTAACGTTTTTATTTAATATAATATTCCTTACGCAATGAAATGTAGCGTTGGAAGCGGTGAGCAAAGAAACTTTTTTTATAATTACAGAATATAGGACTAAATTTGAAGGCCGTTTATCCATCGCTTCTCCATTCATTTTACAACTATGCTGCACTTTAGAACCCCGATATTTAAAAAGTGGTAGTTTCCAGCGCGGTATTGGAAACGAACCTTTGTTTAGGCAATGCTTACCAATGACCAGACAGGCCGTTCTCGCCACCCATTGCTGTTGCAAAAAACCCAACCTCCCGCGTCGTCATCATTTGAGAACAGCCTGTGATCATTCATACGCTCAGAGAGCCGATTTAAATTATTGTCTTATATAATAAGTTTTTGAAGGAGAACGGTATAGTATGTACATAAATTTGCTCTATTATTTTTCTGGGCTTGTGGCTTGTGATCACGAATACCGAATTATTGCAATCAATGTGAAATGTGATGGGGGGCAGCCCACGATTCTTCAAAAAGATTATATAAAAAGGCTTATATTAATCTACAGTTGGTTCCGGATATCCTTTTACCTGCGGTGCCTTCACCTTAAAGGAAAGCTCTCAACGGATTCGGTGAACGGACATTTAATGAACTGCACTCCATAGTGAGCTAAAGCGTAATATTTGTGTGAATTCTAAAGTTCTCCATATGACATTGGTCGACATGGCGAAAAAAACAACAATCAAGAGGAAATTTATGTAAAAACCGAATAAACAAAACTTTAACCAATTGGAATGATTACATCGTTTCTTATTAGAATATTCTCAACTCTTTTCTCTTTATAGCGAATTTAAAATATTTTATGTTGATACTTATCTTGAACTCTCCTCCTCCTTATGCAGAAAAACTGATTTCGGAAAACTAACGTTCTAACGATCTAAATTTTGTAAGGAAGAAAGTCCTTACCGTTAATAGCTTACGTATGAAAACGAAAACCTGCCTCGGTCACCTACCAATTGAAACCCTGTTGATCAATTTTCCCACCTGTTCATAAAATGTGAAAGTGCCGGGAATTGCAAAATGGACGTTAATTTTTGAATTTGCGGCTGTGTAAGGCTTCCGGCGTCGTGTCAACTGTTCCCTCGCAAGCTTGTAACTGTCGATAATGTGCACCAATTTTATTCATGGCGAATGAAAATTTAACCGTCTACACAATTACTTAGTAAGAGGAACATGACGGAATCCATAGTTCTTCTGTAAATGGAAGTCAATGCTTTATTTGCATATTTTGCATAGTTCAGTTAAACATCTCAAAGTACTTACTTGCCTTAGCTTGTGTTGCTTACTTCTTTTCTTCTTTGCCATTATTTGCATTGATATTGGTTTCCAAACGCTAGTGGTATGACAAGTGTTCCGATGTTTATGCTGCGAATGAAACGATTATCTCGACGATGCGACGCCAATCGCTACTATCGAAAATGACTGTCGATTCGAGGACGTGCTCGATATTGCGTCCGGTAAGCTGGCGACAGTTTGTTCCCATTTTTCTTAAAGCTGAACTTGATTCCACGCAATGCAATCACGTTAATCGTGTGTGGAAAGATGGCAACGAAAATCTAACCAAAGGTCAGGTCATATGATCTAAATAATATTGAGAGAGAGGTAAGGTAGGTTTCATATGAAAAACATTTTCTATGCTGTGAACCTAATTATTCGCCTGCTGTGGTGAATACCTACGAAGTCGTTCTCATTCTCATTCTCATTCTCATTCTCAATTTTCATTTGCAATCATTGACTAAGAGAGCACATGCCGAGGCTCATCTGTCTACTGGATTACTCACTTGTAGCAAAAGAAGCTCACAGAGATCAGCAATGTGTGTTGTATAGCATCCGCCCTTTGAAGTTATGGTAAAGTTTTGCACTTCCCTTAAAGCACTTTTTAATCGAATTCTTATCAGATTAGAGCGACGCTGCTCTCTAATTTTCTGTGTTAATCGTTTTTTAAAGATCCCTACAAATTGGCGGAAACTGTTGGAAAAATGTTGCAAAATTTCACTTTAGTTATCGTTCTTTTTATTTTATTTTTTGTTTGTGGATTTGTGTGTTTTTTTTTTTTGGTTTTCGTATATAAAATTTCAAATAATTCTCGTTTATCACAAATGTTTCAAAATTGATATAAAAAAAATATTTTTAATTATACTTTTTCGTTTGGCCTTCTTTTTTACCCTTTTTTTTTTTTTGTATTTAGTTTAATTTAAAAATATTTCGTCGACTTAAATGATGTTTTTGTTGTATAAAAATTGTGCTATAAATTTTCTAGAAAAATATTTTAATTTCGATTTTTTTGTAACTTAATTGTTCTTTTTTTTTCGATTGTGTTGTTATTGTAAAAGTTTATCTAAATTTGCTACATAATATTGCTTTGTTCGCATCGAACTGAGTCCTTTTTGGTATTTAATTTCGCTTCAAAGATTGATGCCGTTTGAAATTGATTGGAAAATGTTTTCTAAGCTGTACCTTTCTTCTTCATTTGACGGTTATGTAAACAAACGAAAAAAAAAAAAAAATTAAGAAAGAAAAGAAAAATAAATGAAAAAACTGCTTGAAAGCTCATTACAAACTCAAGCGAAAAAGCTTCAGTTCATCTTAAATCTATTTAAGTATGACCACACAGCCTTTTTTTCATGTTCCACCCTTCTGTTCGCTAAATTACCACGCCCACTTCGGTGAAACTTTGCCAAAATTCCATTCGTCTGGGTGCCCGGCATGTTGTAGGGTCGCCATTTTCTCTGCCACTGAAGACCACTTAAAGGGACTAGAACTTATTTGACTCATTGCTACGGCACGCATGTCATCGCGTACGATACGTCGTTCTGTTATTACTTGCAATTCAGCCAATTCGGCAGCGTCATCAACGACCACGCTAAGACGATCATCGCGTATTAAAGACGCTGGTGCCAAATCTCCGCGATAGCCCATGGCCGCCGGTAATGATCTTGTCTGTACATGCTGAAGACGTATAAATACCGGCCCAGCAAATGCGTGATAATCGCTCATACCCAAGCGGGCATTATAAGCAAACAGTTTAATGTCTATATTTCCGTAGGCAACAGACTGCTCATCGTCCAGCAAATCCCCACGAAAGCCACGAGTTCTTAAGAATTTATCAATGGCTTCCAAGTTGGTAAGTTCTCTGCTTTCTGCTGTTGTCAGATTGGTGACGTAAGCCTCATTATTTACACAGCTGGCCTCCAGGATTTCCTTATAGTAGGGTATGCCAGATGCCAACCAAGTTGTTGAATTATCGACAGTCTGTAAAAAGAATGCACTAACATCCCTCATATGCATACGACCTGGTAATTGTTCAGCTATCCAGACAAGACCTTTCAAATGATTTTGGCGCTCTATACTGGCGGCTTCTTCATCCAGCTCCAAATTGTTTTCATCTAATTCGTATAAACTTTCCAAAGGGCTTAGCTTATTGAGATCAATAGTTATCCATTGCTTGGAACCAGTAAAGGGATGCCTGGACAGAGCCTTAGTCCATGAACGGCGGCTTTGAGCTAAACGATTAGCTGCCATAACGCGTGCTGCTAAAGGCATTGCCTTCTGCACATTTACTGTTTGCCATAACTCTAAGTTTTCATTCTTAATACCCACACCAGCTACAATGGCGTGGACTTGTCTACCTTTAATTATATAGAAATCGTCTGTTGAAGCCAATATACCTGGATAACCAGTAAATGCGATATCCATACCGGGAACCGTATTGGAATTTTGATTGGACGCAATATGATAATGAAACTTATAGCGTTTCTGGATGCGCAGCATTGAAGTATAACTACCAGCCGAACTATGACCGAACAGCAATTGCCAAGTCGAAGCGTTACCTGTTGGATATATTTTGGTGATCATTGTCGCGCTAGGTAAAAAGAAATTCTTTGGCTCAGTTTCGTCTGTAGTGCGATTAATGCCATTTAGTATATAATTTTCGTAATATATTTTGAGATCGTGTATATCAGCAGCGGAATTCATAAGAAGAAAATCGGACCACGGTATAGCCCCCTCCAGGTCAGAACGTGCTCTCTTAGCGCCTTGACGGTAGCCAGTCTCTAAGCCTTTTAACTGAATGAAATACAAATTGATTTGATGCCAATAATGATCATGTTCCGATTTCGAAGCAGCCGTCTCTTTAATTTCATTAAAATTATTCTCTAAAAGTTCACGTAACCAAGTACAGAAATGTTGAGCATTTTCATCCCTGTCACAAGACGACATAATGGTACTAAATGATTGAAAAGGAGAAAACTCGTAATTACAAGAGAAACGATATTCAGAACTCATTTTTTATTTATTAATTGTTTGGCTTACTTTAACCACTGATTGTAGATTTGATTCCAGGTAAGTGAACCTTCTATAACACCAGCACCATAAGCTTGCACCCAATCAGGGGAAGTACGTTGTGTTTCAATTTCAATTTGGGCCCAACTACGAAGTGTATGCAAAACTAGTCTTTTTAATCGTTCAATATTTAGGTTTTTAATAACTAACCCGTTTTCATAGATGGAATCCTTATAGCATATCCTAGCAGCGCCCTTTGGAATGTTTAAAAGATCATTTTGTTGTTTCCAGTACTCAATTTGAAAGCCGAACTGCTTAGTCCAAAATGCTGTAGCACAATAGGTGCCATCATATTCGGGACGCTCTACATAGCTTATAAAGAAAGCACCAATCACCAGCAAACCAGCCCCGATTAGTATATACGTTCCAATCCGTGTCTTCTGCCATGATGCACCAACAACTTTCAAAACTGTGCCCGCCGTTTTGATGCTTTTCCTAATGCGTAAAATTCGAAATAAACACGCAACTAATCGCCTCACCTTTTTCTTTGCCTCTCAGTTCTCGTTCTCCTTCAAAAATTTATTATATAAGACAATAATTTAAATCGGCTCTCTGAGCGTATGAATGATCACAGGTTGTTCTCAAATGATGACGGCGCGGGCAGATGGGTTTTTTGCAACAGCAATGGGTGGCGAGAACGGCCTGTCTGGTCATTGGGGAGTCTATGTATCGATTACTTAGTTTCTCTCCAAGTGACGTTAAGTACTTAACTGATTGTGGCTGGAGGGATGCAGCAGCAGTAGTAGATGATGAAAGATAGTAAGTTAAGCTAACGATAAGTGTTTTGCCAAAATTTATTCGAATTTTCTTTGGATTAGATTTCTATTTGTCTTTTTGTTTTAGGGGTATTTTTTTGTTTTTTTTTTTTGCGGAAAGAATTAATTGTAAAGAAAATTCCCTGAAAAATTAAAAAAAAAAAATTTATTCAATTTATGTAAATATTATAAAATAGTGGTAGAGAAGAAAAGGGGTATATGTATATGTATATATATATATATTTATAAATATATATATATATTCACCCAACAAGACCTTGTATATATCAACTGTAACAAAGATTAAAGTGAATGTGCAAATGAATTGATTAAAGTAAAATTCCACATATATGTACTTCTGTCTGTCTATCTGTATTAAAGCACAAGCTTCCAAGGCTATTGACTTATTGAAAACTCTACCGCACTTGAGTTTTGGATCCACGACTAAAAACTGAAAACTAAAAATTGCACATCTAAGAAAATAAGACGAATCTAATTTTACTGCCTTCTCTTCGATCTTATTTCGGTTATACATAACGAGTTCGTTGTTATGTAAATGAAATAAATGAAACTCCATCAATAAGGATAAAATGAACTTCTGAATGGTTTTTGCGGGTTCTTTTCATATCTGTTTACAAGGTAAAGAGAAAATTTATTCAAATTTAGCCATTCGATGCATCGATCAATCATATATCACATCGTATATATCTTACAATGTAAATCGCATAACTTATATATTCGGTATTAAGCTTTTATCTGATTCGACGGGAGCTTGCTCTTAAAATGCTTTTTTGTTAAAAAGATTTCATTAATAATAGTTTGAATACTTAATACCCAGTGTTAAGAGTGCTTCAGTTAAAACGTCATAGTTCAGGAAAAAGGCAAGGGAACTATTAATTTTTTAACAGTTGTGGAGCAATTTTCAAATTTTATCTGCTGTGAATGCTAAGTAGAGATCAGAGACTATACTTGTTTATCGTGCTTTTAAAAATTGCGGGCGAAAGAGCCGAACAATTCTGTTATTTTTCCAACTTATCCTGGCGAAAAGGTTTCGAAATTGTACTCGTGAATTCAAATTAACGACCACAGCAATAGTCAGACGGACGGATATGGCTCAATCGAGTCTACCGTTCACGCTAATAAATAATACGTACGTGCATGTATGTAAAAATTTAGAAACTTTTCGATCCAAATTTCAAGAAGTTATAAAAAATGCGTGCTTTACTCCTATATGACACATAATGAAGTGAGTGAAGAGCAACTGCAATGTGTTTTGTTAACATCAGTTGCTCGGTTAAAACCAATTGTTGTGTTCAGTTTTACAATGACGGTCCAAGAATGGTTTGTGCCCATGATCTAAGAGAAGCTTGGCTATCGTACGATAGGAAACACAAAATCGATGCGATCGCTCTTCTGGTTGTTGTGGCTCGATTGCTTTTGTATCGAGTTGAGCTTCTTGTTGGTTGCAATTATAACGGAATATTTGTGTTATCATCGATGCATGTACAATAAGATAATGCAACGGCCGAGTAGACAAAGGGTCTAGACTGACAACTCAAAGGACGCGGCTTCAAATCTCAAGTGCGTAAAATGAAGTAAATAGAGTTTTCCCATAGCCTTAGACGCTAGTTCTTTAAAACTTTGGCCTTAGAACTTCAATGAAACAAAGATACAAAGATGGAAAAGCATCGAAAATAATTAATTGATTTCGGAGATTAAGTAACCCTTTTATGTCCATTAATTTTATTAAATATGTGCCTTTCTAACTGTATTTGGCTTTACTTTCCCTTGACTAAAAATGAAGGTCGATAGCTATTTTATGTTCGAGCCAATATATGAAATTTCGCTTTCGATATGAAGCAAACACTCATACACTATCGAGTACCATCTCAAACTCATACTCAATTCTTCCTAACGGTTACTCGATAACGAGAACCGCCAACCCAAAATGCAAACTCACTATCAAGTTAGTCCAATAACGAGAATCGTTACAGTATGGCACTCGACGCGATCATCTTTCTCGCACAGTGATGTTTTGTGATTTTTTATGAGCCGAAATCTTGTCGATTCGAATGAAGTTTTTTAGTCGAGACAAAAACAGCGTTGCATTTAAATATCAATGGTGTATGAATAACAATATGAAAGCACAAAAATACAAAGAGGAAAAAGAAAGTATGGAAAGATTGTAAGATTGAATAAGCAAAACAATTATTCAAATAAATTATGTTTAATTGATATACATATATATATATATATATATGTATGCATATATAATTAATTTTTGTACAGTTTTTTTTTTTGTCATATATTTATAATCTCTTAACTCTTCTTTCAATATTTTCCGAAAACTTTCCCTCTTAATTTCTTTTTCATAATGTCTCGTTATTTTATGACGCGAGAAGAGAAAGGCATCGAAAATAACCATTTGATTGAGTTAACATTTTGGAATTTCCCTCATTTATAAGGTTAGTTATTCTTTATATGCTATTTAAGCATGTTCGTCTGCGAGTCTAACCGTCTGTCCGTTTGTATAATGTCTGTTGTAACATTCTCCTGGCTACAAAAATGAAGTTATCGACTTCAAATTTGGCAGAAACAATGGAAGTTCTTGCACACACGCTAGTATTGAAATTGGGCCAAATCGGTCGAATGACACGCCCACAGCACCACGTAAACTGAGAACACCTCTGTTTAACAAAAGGAATGAAAAATTGATTTTTTACTCATTACTCATAAACTGTAGCAAATAAATGTACAAAAACTCAAACGCATATTCTATGGGCGATGCTGTAGCATATGTGCGCAAAAATGGAAAAAAGTGACCACGCCTACCAAATAGTATTGTAGTGTATCAAAATTGAATTGTTTTTTCAAATCCTTTATAATGCGTACAAACAAGCTTCAAACAACAAATTGTTGGCCAGTTTTAAATTTGGAATGCATTTAAACATGTCCGCCTATTCGTCTGTCCATATGCCTGTTTGCATAAATTTGTGGTATTTGTGATAAACATTCTCTCGTTAGCAAAAATGAAGATATCGCCTACAAATTTGCAAAGGAATTTGGAGTTGGCCTAAACTTTTCAAAGGACACGCCCACAAAAAATTAGCTGCGCCCACTCCCTAATGTAGAGCATGAAAATTATGTTCTTTTATTTCTTCTGTTTTTTTTTTAGGGTAACGGTGATGGGTATAAAATATACAGTCCCGACCAAACTTAAATTTCTTACTTGTTATCTTCCTAATGCACACTTTAAGACAATAAAATTCCGATGATAGATGGCGGACCAGTATACAGGGCTAATTGGACAATGAGTTTTATGCAGCTAAAGAATAATTAATATTTTATACCGTCTCTGAAGCCTGCTTCGGAATAACACAACTGGAAGAAAAACAACTCAAAAAAAAATATATTTGATTTTTGTCGAATCTTCGACACACACATGCACCACCATTATCTTAAAAACACTCGACAACAAAAAAATTTGCAGGAAAATTGTTGTCATTGTATATGCTGAAGTTTATGAGTATTCCAATAAACAAAAAATCGTAGTTGTGTGCGTGCAAAACAATTCTTGTGCAAGAAGTTTTTGCCAAATTTGAAGGCGATATCTTAATTTCTGCCATCGGAAGTATATTTACCGCAGACAAATACATACATGCCTAGATCGATTCAGAATTCACTCAATCTGATCAAAGTCATTTCTTTTTTTTTCTTAAGTGATAAATCACTCGGGGGGAGAGAGATGCAGAGTGGCTGTGGCCTGGGACGTATGTATCCGATCGGTGCGTTTTATGTCTTTATCGACCATACACTGATCGTAGCCAAGGTCTAGTCTCCCGTGTTGGGAATTGAGTCCAGGTATATCGACTTGAGAGTGAATCTTCTTAGCTATTTGGCTGCTAGGCGCTGCAAGCACTTTCAATATGCACGTAAAATACATTTAGGCTGGAAAGGAACGTTTTTCTGATTGAATTGAATTAGCATTTCTACCCCGATTTTCAGGATTACCGTTTACTTTACATATCTTTTTTTATATTCCTTTAAAAAAAATAATTTTCCGTAAATTTATGTGTATTACCTTTTATAGTCCCGGGTTCAGGAATTAGACATACCATAACTCAACCCATTGAAGTACTGAAAATAGAATTTACAAAAATTTTATTTAAAACATAAATTCATATAAAAATAAAATAAGAGGAAAAAATTTTTGATGGTTTAGTCTGAACCAGATCTGCTTTTACGCATAACTTAAGTTATTCGATGTCCTAAAAGAACTTAACTGCTACATGTAAGTAATCAGAAAGAGTAGTGTCAAGCAGACCGCCCTTCCACGTATACAAGCACGATGATGATCAGGTATAGAGAAATGAGACAAGAAAGACAGAATATGGCGGCCTGGAAGGTGTACGGGCCTTTATCAGTTGAGCGTTCACTATAGCGGCGGCCGCATGCTAGTCGAGTGCTGTACTGGGGATTGAATTTAGAGAAATCGATTTGATAATCGTGTTCATTATTTACTAGGCTATGCGATACCCTAATTCGGCTCTACAGTTCTGAGTTGACACTACACATTGATACGAACACAAAGATAATGAAAATTAAGATAAAATCCACAACAACAAAAAGAACATGAGTGTTTACACAACCAGAGACGTGACAATGTTTGAACATACTCTGTACATACTCTTTGGTTGAATAAATATACATACTCTATACATATATATATGTATATTTTAATACGGTAATGAAACAGTATGAGTTTTCCAATCTTATTATATTTGGAAATTACACCGGTCCCCGCCCACCCATAAGTAATTTTGGTCGATCTTCTCCCATCTAATCACTATTTGGTTATACGAACTAAGAAGGGAAAAAGAAGAAGTAGAGGTATATAACAAGTGATATAATATACGGTATATAAAATGTGTATTGTAATCCATCCTCTTAGTCGGAGAGTGTTAATGGCTTTTTTAGCGGCCCCTTATCATTATATCTATAAATAACTTTCATCTTTGTTTTATTTTCTAAATTTCTTTCTTCTCTTAGGGAAAATCGCACAGTTGCTGGATTTCTAGCTTCTGTCTAGAATGTTGATAAACAAAAGCAATCCTGCGAAGGGATGGTTGACTCTGAAGATTCCGATTGGTAGCACAAAAAGCTCACGATGATATTACGGCCGTTAGCTTATCTCTCGTGACATATCCGTTGGCTAAGCTTTGTGAGCGATTCAATTTATTCTTTCTTTATAGAGAAAGCATATTCCCCCTCTCCCTCCCCCGAAGATGTGGCATAGATCTGTCAGCCGACAGCGAGCTCTACAAGAATGTCATGAAAATATCTTAAAAGATATTTCACTTAAGTTAATCATCATCCGAAAATTTCTTTTAAAAATTTTTTCTAAAAATATACATTTCAAGGTAATATTCTTAAAAATAAAATATTTATATTTATTTTTTATAGAAATCTTTTAATTCACTTCTTATTTTTCTCCCAAATTTTTTTTTTTTCTTTCAATTTTTTTTGGTGCTCAGTGATAGCACGGAGTATATTAGTTCTGTACGGATGTATGCAACAAACAGAAGGGCTTGCAAGGAATACACTTGTATTGCGACAATCGATTTATCACCATATTCGGAATCGGTTTGTGCTTATCTGTGCGCCGGATGTGAGTTCACGTATTCTGGTGCTCAATCTATAGATCACACTTTTTGAGACGAGACCTTTCGACAACACTTACTACACTAATGTGTTGAAGCCAAAGCCGAGTTCCATTGAAAACGGTTTACATCGAATCGTTTCACGATCATTGCACATAAGATGGCTCATATTGAAACCGTTGTTGTATAAAGAAAGAACTTGCGATTTTTAAAGTTCAATGCGAAAATCGGCTTTACATAATCGTTCTTACGAACAGTAAGTCTTCACGATTGCGTTTTAATGTTTTATGATGAGAAAAGTTTTATGCTAATAATGTCGCATAGAATAAATTTGATCCACGTACGTGTGTTTTTTCGAATCCCCCATATATAGGGTAACAAAGCCCGATTTGTAGGGTACTCGTTACTTCAACGCCGCCGGTGAAAAGTGTGAAAAGTCTTTACATGAAAATAAAGTATAATCTTTAGTGAAGAATTGCATTAGGTAGCTGTGCTACGCCGTCCTATAATGGTTTTCTTTTTTCTTTACTTTTCTTTTTCAAATTCGCAAATGTGACAATTTATCAGTGAACGCAAGCTATGTCGCAAAACCCACAACACATTTAAAAATATATTTATTTGCAAACATTAACCATACAGATGCGTCCAATCGCAAGAAGAGTAAGCAAGCTTCCATAATACGCCCAAATTCGATTATATTCTATCGTCCTCGGGAATGCCCGTTGAAGATGCCATCAAGCAATCCGCTTAAGTATTTCACTTATTACAACTATATATGTCCGTTTGATCTTCAGTCCTTCTGCTTACAGCAAGCTCTACAATTTGAGAATGGGGCAAATGATCAGTTGTTTAACAATACTAGTTGGTCACCTACACAGTCAACTTGGCCCGATAGATAGTTAAACGTTGAAGTTCACGATAAAGTTTTCCTATCGTAATTTCGATGCTGGTGATTGGTTGATCACGACCGTGTGTATATGTATAGTTTGAAGACTCTTGTCGTTACTTCTCAATGCGCTACATTATTCGAGAAAGCGAATATTTGACAAGTGGGGAGTGTACAAAAATATGTTAACCTCATATCGAGTAACCCAGTAAATAAATGTAATAAATCTTAAGCTTTAGGACTAGTTAGCGCTTCAAATACCCGTATGTTGCTAACTTTACGTGGTAGACCACTGTAACAGTTTCAGAAAACAAGTTTTTTTGATCAATTTTCTTTGCATGGAAGGAAAAGGGGCGGAACAATAATATTTTATTTTATATCGAGCGTACCCTTAAGCATTAGGGAAAAAAGGAATTATTTTTGAAAAATATTAAAAACTGGCAACACCGCAACTATTTTCTAAGGACAAGTTTAGCTCAAGGGGTTCTGCGGCAAGCACTGTAACTGGTCCAAATTGGAATTAAAAACAAAAAATTAAATATAATATAAATTATTTCATAAAGTTAAACGTTAGTTTGTTTATTCTGCAAATAAAAAACAAATTCAATTAAAATTTTATAATGATTTAACAGCAAATACAGCAACAAACCATTCGAGGTGTAATCTTTTATGTTCGTTTTTATACACAACAAAAACACAAAAAAAAAAAAAACACGCAATTAATTGATTATTTAAATCAATACTTGCAGTAAACTTAATGCCTATCATTTAATTGATGAATAAACAGCACGGGCATAGAGTCATATACACATGCGAAACATTCATTACCAAACCTTAAGTCTGAAATGAAACCTTTTAGAAACGAAATCTATTTGTAAGTAAACTGTTTTTGTTTTTAAAGTAAGTCTTAGATTTATCGGATCTCATGCGGGCATGCTGGAGACGACCGCAAACTAAATACGCACATATATATATGTACACATAGTATACATGTATATATGTCCCTTGTAGGCGTAACACGACGACGGTCACAAAGAAGTGGGAAGTGCGACCTTAAGCTGGCAAGGGTGCGCCCAAACCTTAATGGGTGGCTATGTCAACACAAAATGGCCAAAATGAACTGCAAAACATCAACCACGCCCAAATTCAGTTTTTTCCTTCCTTTTTTTTTTTAATAGTTTTTAGGATGAAGATGTTGGATGGAAAAAATTCGGTCACAGTCGAATTATCTCACATCGAAATATGCGTAGATCGTAGAATCATAATTCAGCCGGATGTTTCCGCCTGGCTGTTTACTTATCGATGGGTTGAGTTCCCGATTACAATTCCGGAACCTTGTCTTGAAACAATTGCACTCTACAATTTTTTGTTACCATACTCTTCAGAGTGAGTTCAAAAACTAGCAAAATTTTTGAAAGGCCCATCTACCATTATTTATACTAAAGCTGGTAGAGTTTCAAGTTTAGAGTTTAAATTTTTGCCCGAATGAAGAAGAAGAAGAATAAATATGAAGTTTCATTTTTATATAATTAACTAAAAAAAATGCTGCCAAGACGTAGAAAAACATTACATTAAATACATATACGATAATGCGATACAATACACAACTGAGACAGACAATCGAGTAAAAGAATTTCCGCTTCTTCCTTCAATTAAATCTCATACGCAAGGCATTGCTGGTTCGTTTTATGGCGCAAAAAATTAATTACTTAGATGGGGATAACCTTTCATATTAACATAGGGACACAACATGTTAGTTATGCTGGCAATCATAACATCTTGCAACTAATCCAAGACCAATTTTATGTTCCCTCCTCTTGTAGCCTCCTCTTATTTGAAAGACTGAAGAGACTTGATGAGAAAAAAAAAAAAAAAATAACGTCTCTTTTTTGTAATTTAAACCAAGAGGTGGGCCGTAGTCTGGAGCATAAAAATTGAATTTGCAAAGCTATTAGGAGATAATGATGAATAATCAAAGCACAATGGAAAATGAAGTCATAATTCCTAAATAGTTTTATAAATATGAAAACAAAACAAAAGAAGAAAAGAAAATTATTTTTGAAAAGTGTAATCCTTTTTACTTGTTCGCCTTGGGCTATAGAAAACGTAAACATTTCAAATGAAATACTCATTCGCCTTTCCCAGATCTACAGATTAATAAACTGAAACTGACATTAATGTGTGTGCGTGAGTTAATAAATTTATAAATAATCAAAAAAGAAGAAGAACAAAATTTACATGCATACGCGAACAAACACACGAATCTATTAAAACAATCAAATTCGGAAAAGAATTGCGAGCAAGAAAGCACGAGAAAAATGTATAAAACTGTTACACGCACTTGACTGATTTATTGCAATCAAAGGCATTGTTTATATGCATCCAAAATATGTGGTACAGAGATCATCAAGCTCTACGATTTATACCTATATTATGTATACACGCATACATACATCCGTATATGCATTTTTTTGATTCCAATGATGGATACAAAAGAATTTCTCCACTTTTTTTTTTGTTGCGGAGAATGGATTTGAATCGAGTTTTTGTTACAATTTTTCTCTTTTTTTTTTGTACTCGCCAGCGAAGAATGAGGGGTATATTCATTTTGTCAAAACATTTGCAACGCCCAGAAGGAGGGAACCCGCAAAGACCCCCCCCAACCTATACATATTCTTGATTAGCGTCAAGTTCTGAATCGATTTACGCATGTCCGCTTGTTCATCGCTGTAAGGTCTGTCTCCTGGCCGCAAAATTTGAGCTGTTGACTTGAAATTTGCAGAAACATTCCAGGTTGGTATTGAAAATGGGTCTCGTCGGTCAAAGTGTTTTTCTACAGACTACACTCCACCTTACAGCAGATAAATGTACAAATATTTGAGCGATACTTGTACAAAAATGAAGAAACTTGACCACGCCTAACCAATACTATAGCGCATTAAAGGTTAATTTTTTTTCAATAGCTTTCTAAAGTGCAGAAGCAAGCTTCACAAACCCCGTCAAGTATATAAATTCTTGGGCGGTCTCAAATTCGGAATGCACCCAAGCATGTCCGCCTGTTGCACTGTCCATCTGTCTGTCTGTTAGTGCTTTTATTTGTTCGTATGCAAATATGTTTACAATCTGGGGCGCACATTCTCTCGTTCGCCAAGACGACGATATCGCCTACAAATACGCGAAAGATATGAAATATATCCAGTGGTGTTGTGCTAATTTTTTTTTTACGGGACCCTAATTTTTTTTTTTACCGGAACGCGTATATATAATTATATAGACAGGGCCAATCCTCGGTAGGCGGCCGCTCCGTGCGGTCTCATGTCCCAAATTTGACGATAGGGGGGGGGGAGATTTCCCCCCATTTTCGCCCGTCTTCTAATGTTTATTATAAATTCTCGTTATCAGAAATCATTTTTAGTTCCGGAACGCGTTCCTGTCCAAAAAGGAAGTACCGGAACAACGTTCCGGAGCGTTCCGGCTCGACAACACCACTGAATATATCCCAAAGAATCCCAAGAATACACCTACCATGCCTACACAACCAAAACTTAGAACAAACTTGCTTGCCGTGTCTTTTGCTCGTTGCTCATAATCTACAACAAGTAGATGATATAAATTTTCCCAAAATTATTCTATAATACAGAAATGGAAAAAATCAGACGCGCCCATCCAATATTGTTATTATTGCTTCCTTTTTTCAGCCTTTAATAGAAAAAGCGATGATGGGTAAAAAAGATTCGGCCGCATTTGAATATAGTTTTCGTATTTGCTTTTTTTTGTTTTTATCTCGTTTATATTATGAGAGAGATCAACAAACTCTTTTACTATTCTTACTATTCTCCGTAAAGTTGAAATATCTTTTGACGAACTTCAAATGAGTTCGCATTTTAAAGAACGAAGATATTAGCTAGAAATTGTCTTTGACGTGATTCGTCCCCTTCTAAATTTACAAATCGTTTTTATCAAAATGTACACTACATACACACACTTTAAATTTGCACTCTGTCCTCAAATGATTGAATTAAAACTTGGAAAAGTTCTAATAATTGACTTGCTATTAAATCAAATAGGAGCTGAAAGTCTTAGTTGCTAGTGCTCATCTAAGTTTTAGTCCCAGAATTTATTCTTTTGCTCGGCATAGATTTCAATAACAATAAATCCAGTAAATAACTTAAATTTTATATCCATACAATGGGAAGAATTTTGTATTCGAAAATAGATAGATCTTGAATACTCATTAAGCGGCACAAATGTAGAAAAAAGTCGCTGTCATCTCATTTGAGTGCAGGCATATCGCTAAAGTGATTAGAGTTTTTTTTTTTTTTTAGGTTAGCTTTCTATGGGAACTTGGAATGTATAGAGCCTTTTTGTGGGAGCACTCTATTTTGTTCCTTTTGATAGAGCATCGCGATATATGTTGTTGTTGACTTTAACGTTCAAACTTGTCAAATTTGTAACTTTCTTCCATAGGGCCACAGAAGAAAAGAAGAGAAGCAAAAAATTGAATTTGAAACGAATAAAGCAATGGCTTATGATACAGTATAAGAATTAATATTTTATTCGCAATCTATTCTTCGGCCATACAAGAGTAGAAAGTGATACCACAGTCCGGCAAAGATACGTACAAACTCTATATGTATAAGGATATGATGGAACTGGGATGATGAAAATTTGTATTTCGCCATTTCTGATAAAACAAGTCTTTTTCAGAATAATGAAAACTAACGTTCAAAATTCCACTTGTTCACTTAAGCTAGAATCTACTGCGTACGCAAGAATCGAAAGTTCGGGATACCGTCTTGCAAAGATTCTAAAACTTTTCAAAGGAAATTTTTGCGGCGGGCATGATCATTTAGTCGTCTCTTAGTTCTGTGAAAAATGAATACATCTTAGGTGTTTGCAAAAGTTTTGATCAGCGAAGAAAGGGGAAATATCTACCGGTGTACATAATGAGTGAATTCGATGCTTTTGACTTTCCTCTCTGTAAAATAACAGTTTTCCGCTCAAGGTTCTTCTTCTTCCAAACGCATTACTTTTGTCGTTCACAGGCTCATTGTGACGCTATTCCATCATATTCCAATTATCGGTTTTGGCTTCAACGGTTGAAAAATGATGACACGAATTGACTGAAAATTACATTTTTTGGTCGCTTGTTGCAAGCGTTGCCAAGCGTGGCCACTGTTGCAGCTCGAATGGGAAGTTCTGCCGCGTTCTGTCCAGCGTACTCACCCAGGCATGGTGCCACCTGATCATCCGTTAACATCGGTGCAGCATGGCTTAGTTGCCACGCGGGTACGCGAAGTTAAAGAAGCGCGAAAGTGGGTCGCTGCCAAACCAATAGAAGTTCTTTCGACGTGATATCGCCATGTTGCCAAAAATATTGTAAAATATTCATTAATTCACTTTCATTAATGTACGTTGTACCAATTATCCGCAATGAATGCCTTCTTTAAGTGAAAAAGTGATCATAATTTTTGCAATAACATGATATTTTGAAAACTTATCAGGATATCGATTGCTCCATCTGTTTGCTCGGCAATCAAGCATCAGATTTTATATGAGAGATGTAACTTATTAAAAACGTTGAAAAAAGCTGACATAAGAATATGATCCTATTATGAAATTTTATTTTCATTTTTAAACTACGCATAGGAAGAAATATTCTTTCAATTAAAAAGTAAGTATTTTTATAAAACGTTCGCAGAAAAGCGCACTCGTACGTATATAGAAAGTTGACTATATATTTATGAACGTATAGCTCGAAGATGTGAAGGTATGACACAAAAATTTATACAAAATAAAAGTAAAAAGTGAAAAATGTACACATAAAAAACGTTAAGTAGCGGGCGCAAAGTAAAGAAAGAGAAAGAAAAAAAAAAACAAAAGAAATACGGAAATACATTACACGTGTTAACCAAACAGATACAAATATACGTACAAAAAAAAAAAAGTAGAACTTCAAAATTCACACTTGATTGGTTTTCTTTTCTTTTTCTTTCTTCTTTTTTTTTACTTAAATTAATATAAATTTTCGAACATTTTTTTATTGCGAAAAATAAACAGAAAATATAT
This sequence comes from Glossina pallidipes, assembly GCA_000688715.1. Lineage (NCBI taxonomy): Eukaryota > Metazoa > Arthropoda > Insecta > Diptera > Glossinidae > Glossina > Glossina pallidipes. Next base: position 953,728 of record KK499838.1, read on the forward strand.
ATTTTTGGAAGAAATTTATTACAATTTGTTTTCTCTTCCTCTTTTTTTTTTTTTTTTTGTCTTTCGTAGATTATTTATAAGTTTTTTACCTTTTAAAAATATATATAAAAAATTTTTTTATATATTCGTTGGCGTTTTAACGGTAAGAGAGCACGTACTAAACTAAACTAATCGCCGACATATTAGTATCACCCCTACATACGAGAATTCACTATAAATTTCTAGACAAAATATTTATCAGGTTCTATCGGTACGAAACGCTAGAAACTCTTGTCAAACAAAAGCAACAACTTATTATATTAATGAATTGTTGTGGAGAGATAACCGACCCGCTTCCCAACGCTCCGCTGCTGGATCGTATGCATTATACATTTGTTTTTTTACTCAAGAGAGTAGGTTTTTTAAATGCTTCACACGCTTAGCATTGAGTAAAAAAGTGTTTCTTATTTGGACTCTCGAGGAATTTCCATAAGTGTCTACGTGCATGTAAAACTAATTTTATGTTGCTACGCTGAGAGAACAGCTGACTGATCGTGTAAGCAAAATCACATAATTGAAGGTAAACTGGTTTTTTTTTTTTTTTTTTTTAGTTAATATATGTTCAGCATTGGAAAGAAAAATAGCCGGAAAATCTCGATACATTGAAGCAACCTTGAACTTCTATTGCATTATATCCATTAGAGAGATTATGTTAGATTTGTCAAATGCTTTCAAATCATGGGACCATACACCGAATGTCGAGTATAAGAATATACTCTTCAGTAACGGGCATAGCGGATTCAATTTAATCGTATAATCCTCGTTGTTCAATTCCAATTTACTGCTTGCCCTACTTATGATGATTCCATTCATTTAAGTATGAATCGATTTAAAGCTAAAGGAAAGCTAATAATAGCAAACACTCAAATAACAAACGCGGATATTCTTAGTAAGACATCTAATAATAAAGCTGAGGCGAAGGCGACCGATCATATCGTAGAAACCTGGAAAAAAACAAATAGCAAAAGTGTATATCTTTGAGGCGCCTATGGTTCAGGTATGGTGTAGCACAAGGGTCTGTTCTCTATCTCTATCTAGTGCCTTTTGCACGAGAGACCACTTTAGTTATTCGTTTGCCAAAAGTTTCAAGTTGTGGCACGCGATCTCTTTCAATAGAAAACTGTTACAGCACAATATTTCAAAACCAACGCTGCTTCATAAGTAATGCGCTTAATCCAATCTTATCTTATCGTAATCTTATATCATGCAGTAGAAGTGAAGCAAACTTCTTTTGTCGTGTGGTGTCAATGTAGAAGGAGAAAATACAAATACAAAGTAGATTACATACACAGCATTCACACTGACTATATTAGACGCAGACTACGGCACAAATCGCCTGTGTGGACGGGAGGTCTTGTCCGGAGGCATACAGCGCCGTACAACAAAGGAGCCATATGCTCATGGATGTTCATGCACAGTGTACGCAGCGCTTAGACATCGACGCTATTTCCTCTTTCCTTTATTTTCTAATTACAATCGTCGGTGCCCAAAGCCGTGCATAAATGTGTGACAAGTAACCGCTAGGTGGCTAGCTACACATGGGAAAACAATTTTATTCTTAAAGTGTTTATCTAATCGTGGACGGACAAATTAGTCAGCTCTAAGCATTATTTGTAGCAATACTTATGTTAATAATATCTCTCTTTTTATTGAGAGCATATTTGCGGTCAGCTCATGCCCGGTTGACAATTTGATCTGATGAAAGTGAGCGTTCCAACAACAACAAACGAGATGAAACAAGGAAAAATGGAAAGACGGACAGACGCTCGTGCCCAAATCAATGCGGATTTTTCAAGTTTCACAAAAAAATAAATCTGCTTCAAGTCAAAGTTTAAGCTAATGTGGACTGATCGTAGCAAACAAAGTGTCATGAGGATAATTATTCTGTGAATACTTTTCAGAAGTACGTAACGGACAGAAATCCTATTAAATATTAAAAGTTAAAAAAAATTTCAATATATTTTTTGTTATTAGGGTGTGCATAATCTGTAAGAGGCAGTGTTGCGAACATTTACTATCAAAGTAGTTCTCCTCCCATATAAAAAGTAGGTCTTCTTCCATATTATTCCAATTACCAAAAAACATATTCTGACTATGTTTGCCCCAAGCCAGTTTTTAAATACTTCACTGCATTAGTTTGTATTAGCGCGATTCCTTTTCAAAGATATCTGATAAGGGAAACAGTTTGGCAAACAATTTTCTAAATTTGAATATTTTAGTAATAGATAAACTGTCACGAGCCAATTTAGGACGACTAGATATAATTCGTACTCAGCAAAGCAACCAATATTTCATCCACATCCTTCATTTATTTTTGTAAGTCAAGCAACGCGTACACACTTTCTATATATGTATACATATATATATACATAAAAGTGGATATTATATGTTTTGCATATTGTATAGCTAATGAAGTCAAGTAACGCTTTAATGGCTACCGGGATAACATGGTAACTTGATCGTATTAATATAAACATAATGTCCTCTACAGTGAAGATGGTGTACTCGATCGATTGAACCATTTGTACTGAAAACTGATTTCATATGTCACTCCTACGTCTCCCTTTTAATTCACACTCTTGAATGAATCAATTATAACGACAGCTGTCGGTAAAACTTCGAAAGTGAGTTTTATGAGCTATTGAGAGCACAAACGTAAAAAATAATTTATTTAGCTAATAATTTAGCTAATAATTAGTTTGCCATTTGAAATTAATAGGAAACGTTATGAGTAATAAAAATATTTTGCGCCAACAAATGGGAAAACATACATACATATATATATATACATATATACATATGTAGAGAAAGAGATAGAGAGATAGAAATGTGTTTAAAAATAAATCTTTAGTTCTCCTTATCTCAAGTTCTTTATTAATTGCATTATATCAATGAAATTCGCGTCGAATTTTTAATTTAATTAAATATTTGGCGATGCGACTTTTCAAGAAACATCGAAAAAGAGAGGAATATCTCCAAGTCAACTTAGATTTTTACGCTACGCTATCAATGAAATTAGGGGACTACTGGCGCACACCATGCGATATTACAAATCGAAAGACCCATTTAATATCTTTCGAGCCTTTGATTCTCTTTAGATATGCAAGCGTGCAGTGCGTAAAGTCAAAAGATAACAACAACAAAAAAACAATTACGTTTGCGCTCCAGCCACGGAAGCTCATGGCGGCAGGATATCATAACATCTCATCCACCAAAGATACAAGTACCCATCCTCATGGATTCGTCAGACTGGCTGTTACCCCATCAGAATCTATAGCTATAGTTGAGCATACATAACACAATGTAGTTTTTTCTTTATCTTTTATTTACTTGCAAAGGAATATTTTTTGTTTTTTTTTTTTGCAAAAGGGCTGTAATAAGCAATTTATTATCCGAACTTCATGTTTACTTCATATAAGGTGTTTGATAAATAGGGCTAATAGAGTAGCCGAGTATTTAAGATCCGCAACTCTCAAGTCAGTATTCGCGTCTTCAAATCTCAAGTACGGTAGCGTTTACTTTCACCATATAAAATGAGTGCTTAGTCGGGAAAGGCACAACATTTATCGATTGGGAACACGCCCACTGGACGGCGGCCGCTAATCCTCAATCAAAAAACTAAAAGCATTATAATCTGACGACCACGAGTGCTAGGATGTGCATGTCGCATATATAAAGAATGACCGAATTCAGTCATTAACGGGTGAGCTGGCTACCACCTTACGGGAATCGTGATCGCTACAGTTATTCCAAAATCGTGAAGAACTAGATACGAGGGAGTTACGTAAACCTCACTTTGCCAAAGGGAAAGAATTTGGGCACTACACACAACTTTTTATATCTGGTATTGGAGCTTATTATAGGCCCTCTAAGTAACGTAGAATAGTCTTACGCGTTAGGGCGGACAAATTATCGTTTGCATTTAACTCTCTAGTTTACGAAGTAATGTGAAAATTCAGAGTGGAGATGCGAATGTCACTTAAGACTCGAGTGCAATGATTAACTAACCATTTGAACGATCGCCATTTGAACGGGGACCAAGAAATGTGCATTTGAAAGATTAATTTTCCTACTCTTAGGGTCACATCTGGCTCAGCATCAATCAAGTTAATCACCAAATCATCAAAAATTGTTCACTCGATACTTCACTTATGGCGGCAGCGTCATTGGGTCGAAATTTTTTTTGAAACACACGATCAAGTTATTGCAGTGAAATGGTCGCGACATCCCGCTTTGTTGCCTGCATAATGTGAGGGAGAAATTGAAAAAATCAAACTTTACAATGTGTAATCTTATCAGTCATTCAAACCTCGAAAAGCTCGTATTAAGGCAAACACAAAAAACAAAGTTCGATGAGAAGAGGGCCCTCTCAAATCACATTATTTCTCTTATTTGATATTTTTTTTTTTTTTTTTTTTTTCAAAACGCTTTCTGTAAAATAAAACGTGAGCCTGTAAAGAATGCAGAGAATTGTTATGCAAATTGCACAATTATCAGTAATGTATACGTGCACGCACTACATATGGGAAAGGTTTACGGGATGTCAAAATATGAAAGGCAAACTGAGTTATCGTTTCCGGCCAGATAGGGGATGTAATTAAATAATTAAGTATTTCAGTAAAAATAATAACAATAATAATAATAATAATAATAATAATTCATTTGAACTATATAATCGGTGTTATCTTATTACCGACTCTTTAAATATTTCAAGTGACATTTGTAAAAACTCCAGAGTGTATATGATTGAAATTCAAGCTTTTATTACAATGACTCTGACGCTATATATCATTTGCTTGTATTGAGTTATGTAATAATTTACAAATATATTTTAAAAATGTATCATAATTATTTTGTCGTTAAAAAAAAAAAAAACCAGAAAAAAAAAACAAAGAAAAAAAGAGAAAAGCAAATGAAACATTTTTTTTTTTTTTTTTTTTTTTGTTTTTTGTTATGTAATCTGAAATATAAAAGCAGTTGCCACTATTTGAGGAGACAATGATCAAGCAAGACTTGTGACTACTTAATATCAACAGTCATGTCTATTGAATAAAAAAAATTCTTTATCCACTTGAAATTCTTTTTCGTAAAGAGCAGCGTTGGCCACTAAATCGCTAAAGATCATTGATTGCTAATATAGCTTTAGAATATATATCGCCTAAATTGCCAACTGATATATACATAGGTTGTAGGAAATACACGAAAACTTTGTTTCTATTTCGAGTAGGCCTCAGTAGTCTCTTGTTATACACGTATTTTTTTCTTTTTTTCTTCATTTACAGTTTAACGAAAAACATATGTGCAAAGTCTCAAGTTTCTGTTTTCGTGTCAATGACAGACAGACGGAAATGGATGACTAGCTGGACTTAATAAGCGCTTCGCAATCCTTCTTGCTATTGGATATGGCTACATGGTATAAACAAAATAAGTAAACCTTTACACGTTCGTCTGTGTTTTCAAAGACTCAGTGATGATTAAAGAGGAGAAGAGATATTCTTTTCTCTCATAATGCCAAATATTTGTAACGCATAGTGGTATGCACAGTATACATAATAAATCTGACATCAAGGAGCGTGGATATAGCTGCTTTTTTATCGTTTGTGTATCTGCTGCAATTTAGATAACGAGATGTAAAATTTTTACTTGATAGCTTTGAGTTGGATCTAAATATTTTCGGTAAGAAAAAAACTGCGCTTCAAGGTTGGACATTTGCTAAATTGAACTAAAGGCTCGCCAATTTACAATTCGTATGAAAAGGCGAACCGATGTGGTCTAAATTTGGGACAGTTTTTTTTTGATTATAATGGAATTTATTATAATGGAATTCACAAGGGTAAGCAAGCACTTTCACATTTTAGTATCTAAAGAGGAGATATGTTCTGCGTTAACAGGCGTATGAAAAAACAGGTGAAAATTCCATAGTCAGTCACGCACGATCGCACGATTTGGCTTAATACAATTATAGAAAAAGCTTTTCGTTCCGAATCATTTTCAATAATGTCCATCCTTTTGGCAAAACACGTCGCTATGCTAAATTTCATCAAAAACCGCGATCTGTATGTTTCAAGAATACAAGAAAACGAGACGATAAGATGGACAGACAAACTTAAATCAATCGCGAAAATAATTCTGAGCCGACGGGCATAATGAAAGATGAATCTATTTGAAGTCAACATATAGGAGGGAAAGACTAATGTTATAGCAATTAAGACCTCATCCCTACTACGCTCAAGCCTATCATTCTTGAAGACTTGAGAATTATTTGGAAAGAGTTCAAACAAATGACTGCCAGACTGCAAGCCAAGTCTTGGCAAAACCACAACAAGACACATTAGCTCTTGTGGTGTTTGCGTCAATAGTTGGCAGTGAACGGGTTAAGCAAATAGATCGCTTTCCTGCTTCTCATTACATAAAATATTTAATTATTTTATATAGAAGTGATAATGCTGCAACAAACACTTACATACAAATATGGAGACATTCTCCTCTCAAATCTTTTGATACGCTGAGGGTGAATGACGGTAAGTTAAGCCACACATACTTTCAAATGATGTTACGCTGTCTCGAAACTGTGAGAAAAAGCTCTTTACAGATTTAACTTTTCGACGAACGTTTTTATATTATATTAGATCGCGGCTTGACGGGATTAAAATGCAATTCTATAAAAAGTGAAAAACGAATGCATTAAGTTTTCGCATAAATTTCATTTATGAAAATTATGTTCTCATGCAATTCATAAAGCGTTTTTTGCTTTTTTCTTTTAACAAAATAAATTACTTCGTTCGTTTCTTTTTTATGTTGCGAGATTGGATGTCAGGTAAATCACCTTTCAATGGTCAAGGTTTTTAACAAATAATCTGTAGACATGAAGAGAAAAACGAAAATAAATAAAATTTCTACGTGATTTAATTAAACCTGTTCAAATACATATCTAAGCGTTAAATATATATATATATATATATATATATATATATGTATGTATGTATTTAATTTATTGCAAAAATAATATTTGTATTTTTAATAAATTTTCTATACACAAAATATTTCGTAATTGATTTGGTTTTAATTCTTTTCTTTTTTTCTTTTCTTTTCAATTATGTTTTCTCACATACGATCTCCTCTTTTCAGTAACTAATTGAAGACTGAAAGGAAAGTTCGATGGCGGATATCGTTTTAATTTATGTACAAGAGCGCAAATAATTACAATTTTCCCATAACTGAGAGATCGGAATAATAGATACGTAAAAATGATTTTGCCAAGATGCCGCGTCTTTATAACCGGCTTCGAAGGACGTCGGTAAACTAATTCTATCATTCCCTTGGTAATATTGCTAATCATGTACGAGAGATCTGCCAACATTCGAACAAATTAAATAAATAATTTTAAAATCTCTTAAAAGAAGCAAAATTTTATCGAGCATTCGGGAGAGGTCGCTCTATGTTATTATACTGCCATATCAAACTAACTAATGCTATCTTTATCATTTGGAATTTGTAACTGAAGGGCCAGGGCCCGCTATTAAATATCCTACACAACTTCGTTCAAGACAGTTATTCATGTAACGCGACTTTTTAATATGAGGCGATATATGGGACGTAGTTGAATATGTGCTCCGATTCGGACCATTTTCAATAGTGTTCGTCCTTGAGTCAAAACAAAATTTCATCAAAATATCTCAAAAATTGCGATCTGTAGACTAAAAGCAAAAATACAAGACGGGCAGACATCAGATAGACGGACAGACAAGCTTAAATCGATTCAAACAATGATTCTGATTCAATCGCTGCAATAAAAGATGCATCCATCGCGAGTCTTTCTGAGTGTTACGCACATCCACACAAAGTTAATGTCGCCTTATACCATAAGGGTAGGGTGTAGAAAGCAAATTTTGGTTTCGACTCGAATGGTTTTCCATACGAAAATTTCCTTATTTACAACGAATAACGAACAAAATTATTTAACCGCCACCTTGGCAAAAAAAAGAGAATAAAATGAACGAATTGAATGAAAAAAGAAAAAACCTATTCGTTGTACAAAAGCGTGTTACTAGCGAGCTACAGCTGAAACTTGAAGTCAATCGACTGAGAATTGAAAAGGCTAGGAAAACGGTCAACTAGAAAAAGATAGCTACGCGATATGAACGCGATTAATGTTTCAAGTAGCAATAGTTTCAAGTGGTGACTTACCTCACAAAATCTTTTGCATATCATTGTTAAATACTTAAGTGACTACTTAAGACAATAAAAAAAATGATTCGAAAAAACAAAATTCACAAGAAAGCATTGTTTTTAAATGAAATTGAAACACTTCTACCGACAACTTACTGCTGCTAAGGGACAACAAAGATAAAAACTTTAAAGCAAGGAAATCCGATCATTGACAAAATAATCTTAACTGCAAATATATGGAATGGAAGTGTATAAATAAGAAAGGGTCAATAGGTTTATTGATTGTCAGTTTGAGGTACCATAGCGGTAACTCATATCCCATACTACCCATTCATTTGTTAAACGCTGCAGCGCATATTATCAAAGCGGATTAGGCACACATTAGATTTAGATAGCAAGTTAATCACGTCTTAAGCGAAAAACACAATGTTTGCGTTATGCGTTTTGTGTGATTGTGCCGCACATTCAACACAGTTGAACACATTGTTTGTGTGCCTTGCTACAGCAAAATCATATGGATAGCGTTTGTTCAAATAAATGTTAATGATGTGCAAAATTAATTAAGCGAAAATTTTCTTTCAAAAATGATTTTCTTAAAGCAAAATACAACAAATAAAAGCGGACAGCTATAATTTTTTTTTATTTTTTTTTTTAATGAAAATGTATATAATCACTTGAAAATGATATTTATCCGCATGAGTAGGCAAGAGCCACGAGTCTTTGCAAGTTCCAATCGCAATGTTGTAGAGCTTAGTTTAGTCGTAGTTTTAGTGTGCTGTTCAGTAGGTAAAGGCATGACATTACATCCACTACGCTTCGGTCGCTTCCCCAGCCCTTTCCCGTTTCTGACCTTTTTTCGACCATTAACGTATTACGCGAATAGGCGAAGAAACCGCCTGGAAAAAAAAAATATTTTGCGTCGCTGTTTGCTTGTCAAAAGCAAAGCACGTAGAAATTTGAAGACTTTTCCAAAAGTTTTCGTCCACACACAAGGCACGCAAACTATATGTTCGTCTATGTTTAGATACGCAAGCAATTTTACGTTGACAGTTCGTGAGCGATGCATAACGCATGACGGAAGCATTGTGTTTTCCGCTTCAAAAAGAAAAAAAGCAATAATATAGATAATGGATACATAAAAATATTCGACCCAAGCCAATAATCATCTCTCGTTCTCTCTGCTTTAAAGTATATGTATTTCTCTATTAAATGCGCGTTTATTTATTTGTTTTTTTTTTTGTTTCGTTTTTTTTTTTTTTTTGGTTGTATTCATTGGCTCTTCATGAACTTGGCCGGGAGTGATTGATAGGCGTCTTATTTATGTAAATAAAGTGTTGGTGTGCGGTCGACTTTGTACGTTTGTAAATTAGGTATTTTTTCCAAATATCTCAACATTAAGCTAACACTTGTCTGTCTTTCATTTACAAAAACGCATTTATATATACGCACGTATAATATTTGTGTAGATGCATATAAGTTATCCTTATCCTAATCCTAATCCTAATCCTTAATGTAAGCGCATTAAGTAACCTGAATATATGAATTTAATCTTCAGGAATCTCTTGATGTTCTCTGATACACTGGTCGATCAATTCCGTGGTTAAGCAAGAAAAAACGTCCATCTTTCATGTTTTTTTTTTCTGTGTTGCAAAATTCGTTCTTGTTCATCGACATAAGCTCCCTCAAGCGCTTTTCTCACATTTCCATGCTTTTCAAGGGTCAAGACTATCAATATACGACTATATTTTTGAGATTTGCAAACATATAGTAGTCATTGGAGGTCTGACCTAGGGATTACGATGAGTGCGTCAATAATTCGAAGATCGTTTGTTCATACAATTATGAAATTTTAGTCATCGATTTTTAACATAGTGTTGCTCTGAGTAAACGCGGTAGCTTTCTCATGCCCAAGTTCTCATGTAAAATTAGCGATTTTTTATCGTTAGAATGTCAACTTGTCATCTGTCGTTTCACTTTTCGACTGTCGCCCATTATTTTTGCGATTTATTTTACGAGTTTCGGACGGTGTGCACTGCGTCCAGTATCGTCAAGATGCGTACATCCTCGTTTAAGATCGGCTACCCATACGCTACATAATATTCAATGGGGAAGAGTTAGTGTAATACTTTTCAAAACAATGTACAAATTTATTTTTCAACCTGAAAAGCCGTTACTTTTGCTCAACACACGAATTTCACATTTTTCCATTGTTCTGAAAACTTAAACGAAATTTCCATCAGTTAACCCTGTAGTTAGTTAGTATGAAATTTTTCATTTCAAAATTAATATGGATTTATGCTCGTTCCGGAATTTATTGACCGTTATGCTATATATGTAGGTATGTATAGTATAGTATAGTTTAGGTATTTCTAAGAAAACATTTTTGCAAAAAACAATAAATAGACAAATAGTAAAATGCAAAATAATTACAATTGTTTTCCTTGATGGATTATTTAAAATAATATTTGCATAGATACGAATCAAAGCTGGCGCATGTTAAAAAGAAAATATCCTAACAAAGTGTTACGACACTACCACAATCACTAGCGACAGAGCAAAGTTTATTCAACCGTTTGTTTCATTTATTTGCCAAGCTTGTTACAATCATAACAAACTGTGCAAGTGCAAGTGCATGCACACAGGAACATTTATGTAATAAATATATGCATGCATATGTTTATACGTCTGATATGCATATGTATAGTGTGTATGCGTGTATGTATATTTTGCCGTAATTGTTTTATAATAAATATTCTATATATATATATATTTATATATATATATATATATGTATATACATATATACATATCTAATCACATTATTTATTGTTTACGTGCATTAGAGACGGACAAGTATACCATTAAATTGTCTTCAAAATATTTAATTTTCAAAAAAAAAAAAACATAAACAAAAATTCATTACATAAAAGTAAACAAAACGTTATGGAGATCGTTATATATGAATTTTATTAATATTTATATTTAAATGAATTACAATTTTTTCATCATATTTGAATAAAAATATTTTTAAATTTCCTACAGAGATTTGCTAATAACACACAAATTAAACGAGAAAGAAATTATTGTTTAGATTGTTTTTATTTATTTTTATTTATTTTTTTTTTTTTTTTTTTTTTTTTTTTTTTTTTTTTTTTTTTTTTGTTTTTGTTTATTTTTATTCTGTTTATTGGGCTTTAAGATAATTGTTGCTTAGCTAAAGATAGTGGGAGCAAAAGAAAGTTTTTACCTCCCACTATCTCAATGCGAGAAATCTTTATGATATGGGCTTGTATTTTATTCTGCTTTTTCACGTCTAGCAACAACGGTCTAGCACAAGTTGCTATCGTCTAATATATCATTACATGCGTTAATGATATTTAGAAATTATCGTAATATGTAACAAAGATTCATGTTCGATTCCGGTACACTTTTCCGATTTATAAACTAACCAAGTATATATATCTTTGTCCAATGTAAGATTTGAATGAAATTAAACCTTTGCCTGTATTTCTTGCTTACACTTAAAGGCGGGTTTAAAATTCTCAACATCGACTAAACTCGATAGCCGTGCCATATAGGCATCGAAAATTGCTGTCGAGTAATATAATCAAGGTACCATTGAGTTTACTCTCGATGTCGACAAACATAAACCGGTCCTAAGTTCGAAAATGAAGTTTAATCGATTATATCATGCAAGTACTAATATCAATAGAGGATTCACCCTGCCCTAGTTTCATTTTTTCACACGATATGGTTTGCTCACAGTGACCTATCAAAATTGGCTTATGTGTTACCCTATATTACGTTAAGTACGGAAATTTTCAAAGTCCCATAAAAAAATTCTCCGAGCAAAACTTAATATAACCTGCACATCGTTGGAAAGGCTATTAATAGGGGATTCATGCTGTGCTAGTTTCATTTTTTCACAGAATATGATTTGCCCACAGTAGCTAAGCAAACTTTCGCTTTATCAACCTCATTTATGATATAGTGTACAAATACTGACTTTTTAAATATTAATTAATTTACATAACTACATGTTTTGTTTATTATACTTTGTAAAAAAATTTTCCAAAAGTTTTATTTTAACAAAATTTTGACTTAAATCCCTCCGAGACTTCGTTTTATAGAATTCCGTTAAGGGCTTAATAGAGCTCTGTAAAGAAATGTCGGTTTGTGTCTTTGCTAGTAATATTTACATATAACTTCACACCCTTATTATTTTCATGGAAAGCCACAATTTTTATGAAAACCCGTATATTGGAAGATTAGACTTTTTCTCCATATGAGAGATTGCTTTTCGTGGCAACGCCTATATATGTCAACCTTCAAAAAAAAAAAAGAGCTATGTGATTCAAATTCCCTACCGTCAATTTTTTTCTCAATCGCTACTATGAATTAATTTTCATCATAAAATATTAAAAATTAAGCCTCTTTCCGAAGCACTTACTACTCATTAGATATCTTAAATGGCGTGGGGCCAGGAAATATTCCCATGTGGTTCAAATTAAGTCCACTTAATTCTTCTATCAAATTACTATCATGAATAAATTTTCATAACAAAAAAATTAACATTTCAGACTTTTTTGCATATAAGTGTTAACGTTTTATGGGAACCTTTATATGCGGTGGTATCCAAAACGTAGATCTACATGATCTACATGACATGAAATTCGTTAAGGCTGATTTCTCTGTAAACTTATTATCGCGGACCGATTAAATATTGAAAATTTGACTTTTTTGTTACATAAAGATTCAGTTTTCCTAAGATCCACTTTTCAGAAAAGACCGTTGTATGGGGAGTGGTCAAAAAAATAGACCCATCCGAACCATTTTCAAGAGCGTTCGTTCTTGGGTCAAAGCAAGTCAGTATACGAAATTTCATCAAAATATCTCAAAATTGCGACATTTAGCTCGAACGCAAATTAACATGGGACATCAGACGGAAGGACAGGCTTAGATCGATTCAAAATCATATATATAGCCCGCACCGCAAACGATGTAGGGTATAAAAAAGGTTATCATTTTTGTACGGGCACTGCAGGATTATCCTTAGAATAGATGTATGAATGTTTATCGTTGTTTCTCATGTAGTTCATGAGTAATGAACAAAAAAACCCAAAAAGCAGATGTGTGCTCAATTTATGTTGTTCGATGAGTGTATCCCTTGATCGATTTAGCCCATAAAACCAATAACTACACTTCATTTCATAACTTTATCACGAAATAAACATTCAACACAAACATAACATAGATGGACAGATGGACCTACGTGGATCTATTCAGAATGTTTTGCATTGTTTAAGAATACATGCACTTTATATTATCTCTGCTAAGGTCTCTTCAGGTTAAAGTTCTCACGAAAAGTAAGCCTTCATATTACAACAAGGCAAAATTTTTGATATTCTATGGTAAAAACGGAAGATGAGGAAGTGTGTTGGGTTAACCGGTGTAACTTGTTTAATAATTCGTCTTGCCCAATTATAACGTTTGAATTTGTGAAAATGTGAAGTAAGCAGCAAAGTATATAAAGCGAATTTGCAATCTTTTATCTTAACCGTTAAACCGACGTTATCTAAATTTCGCTTGACGAAACTAGTGTGCGATCTACAAAAATGAATTTTAATATCTTTAAACGACATTTCAATTCAATTAACAGTTCATTTAACATTAATTGCCCTTAACGCCAATGGACAGGTAAATAATGAAGTCATATAAATGAACTGAATTGTGCGGCATCTGCTTATACACAGAAAAGGCAAGTTGACACACATGATGCATGTATACAAAATAACCTATATATATATATAGATATATATATTTACATTTGCATACATATGTATGTATGTTAGGTCTAGCGGAAAGTTCTGTCCATTATTTCAACAAATATGCACCCATTCATTTCACGCATATTTGGCTTTCTCTTTTCATCGCTTAATGTATACATACTGCCTTGGATGAATGATTCATATTAGTATTAAATGGGACGCGATCGTGTACCCGCTACTACTGATAAATTTCATTTATGACACTGTGTTTTGTACAGATTTTAGAAAGCGAAGAAGTGCTACCGTAGAACCGTATAGAGACTTTTTGAAAATTTTCGGCAAAGGTACACTTTCTGAGAGAACAAACAAAAGATGCAACATCGGAGATTGCAGAAAGGCTTGATTCAGCTCAACATTTCGGATCATATTCAAGAAGTCGAATTTTTTTTCATTCTAGAAACGCACGTTCCCGCGAACCTATTATATATACATGCGTTAAGTCTTCTAGTTTTGAAAGAGAGCATAACAAATATTCATATCTTAAGTAACATCTTGGGATTTCCCTCATGGGCAATGACCTAATTTTGTTCATGTTATATGTCTCAGGCAGTATGTATATATATCTATATATATATATATATATATATATATATATATATAGAGTATGTAGAGAGATATGAGTGTATATAGAGTATATAGAGTATGTAGAGAGATATGAGTGTATATAGAGTATATAGAGTAGTCTCCACTGTACTAGTCTAGCAGTCGGCACATAAATATACATATAAAACAAATATACAACAAATGTAACATCAAAATCTTGACGATCTTATTACTAAATACCGGGCGGGCATACATGAATATACATATATATATATGTATATATAAGAAAGATAAAAAATTTGGATTATGTATATCTGTGTGTGCGTAGTATGTATATATGCATACGTATATATATAGAGTAGTCTGGACGGGATAATAACGCAAGAAACTAAACAATTAGGTCATTGACCACTCGGGAAATCGCAAAAAACCACTTAAAATATGAATATTTGTTATGCTCTCCTTCAAAGATATAAAATTTAACACTTGACTTTAATGACGATGTTCATTGTAAAAGCAACTTGAAGTCACTTGCGCGAGTGACGAATTCGTGTTTATTAACCTCTGCTAATTGTGTTCGACATCAAATTCATTATGATCATGAATATCATTAAGTCTTCGCAATAAAGTCAATAAAAACGGGCACAGAAGTAGTCACATTTTTATCTCAATCTCTTTGTTTTCCTTCTTTGAACTGCGATAAATAATTTTGAATACTTCAGCAACAATGGGTGTCCAAATATTATTTGTTTCTAAACGTATAAAAGGGATCATTTATACGAACTTTTAATTCTGAATCGAGTCAACGACATGCACTTTCTTCTTCTTTTTTTTCCCCTCCCTAGAACCCAAACGGTTGACGAAATAAATTCGAAAAAAGGTGAAATGTTTTTTCAAAATTACCTTAAATTTTTATCAAAAACTTAGTCCGCCTGAGTGGCCGAGTAGGCAAGAGTCTCGATTAGCAATTCAAATGGTCGTGGGTTCAAATCTCATCTCATCGGTAGAGTTTTTAATAATAATAATAATAATAATAATAATAGTAATAGTAATAAATAATATCAAAAACTTATTGATTGAAATAATGTTGAAATGATGGCTTTAGAGTTAAGGGACATTTCAGTTGAAATCAATGAAGTTTGCATTAAAATTTAAATCATTAAATGGTCAATTTCGACAAATGGCGACTAATGAAGAATGAAGTAAAATAAAAAAAAAATGAAAAGAATATGAAAATGAAACAAAATATTATTAACTGAAGTATGGAACATAGCTTTCGCCAGCAATTTCCATTTTTTTCTTTTTTTCAATAAAGAGTAATAAACAAAAAGTAAAAATCCATTTGCTGTCACTTCTTATATCACGAAGCCAGGGAGCATCGCTTTTCTATTCCGCTAAGTGGGTTTAAAAACAAAAAACAGCATTTAAAAATTATGAAAATAAACAAAATCATTAAAATATTCTCAATGGAAACGCACAATGAGCAAACAACTCTGCTTTTAAATCCTTGACTCCTTAGACTCCTTGGAATATAGAATAGAATAGAAAAGAAAAGTAAGTTGTCATTAAAAATTATTCTTAATATTTCTCGAATATAACGACTCTTTGGATAAATTGATATTTGGAAGAAAAGGAAAAAAAACAAAGGAAATCGGGTACGTTTGATTGTATATTTCAGCGTACACTTAACTGAAGGCTAAATCCACAAGACTGCTTTTGCAATAGGGCTTTGTCTCCTTAGAAATTATCTTCGGTAGGAGAGTGAAGTTTGTCGTTATGAAATAAATTTCTTTGTTCGGCTACATTAGGTAGACACATAGGTATGACGTAACATCGTCACTTATGAAATAATTTTGCTAGTTCTTGGCATTAAAGTCTAATCAAACCGCCCTGGTATCAATTTAATTTTTCTTTTTTTTTTATTAGGTCGACTGTTGACATACATATTTGCATTATAACTGAGCATCTTCCTTTCGAGTACTCTATTATCTGTAATACGTTAATATAATTCATCGTAATGTTGAGTCGCTCATTTAATAAGAAAAATTATGGAAAAAAATCTTTCATTACATAACATTATTTACTTATTTTTTTTTTTCTTTTCTTCTTTAATATTACAGGAATGCGTAGAGGCTCGAAAATTTCCTTGGCATATTAATTCATATTCATTTCATTGCAAAGATTCTTAAAACACAACTGTTATGTCACGATTATACATGTTCAGGTATTCCGTCGATAAGTATGTAAATAAAACAAGTAAGAACATTATAATCGGGCGATTCCAACTATTAGATACCCTACACAATTTCGCCTAACATAATTATTCATTGGTTTGGGCGTTAACTACATTACACATTATTTTCGTGCATGGACATACTTTTCATGAAATCCTGTACATTGGTGCTATCGAAAAAGTAGACCTACGTAGTCCAAATTCGGTAAGGTTGACGTCTACGTTAATTCACTATTATGAACTACTGACTTCACTATGAAATATGGAAAATTGTATGTTTTTACTGTGTAAAGATTCAGTTTTCGTGGGAATGATTACAAGAGAGAAGGTTCGAAAAATTAGCCCAGTCGAGCCAAATTTTTCATATCAACTTAGAATGTCTGCATACTATTACAGAATGACTTTTGTTGAGAAATTTTAAAAATTGCAATTTTTTTCCATGTAACGAGTTTTCGAAATGGAACGCTACATGGGCGTTGTCGAGAAAGTCATTCTATCCAATCTATTTTCAAGAGCGTTGGGTTTTAAGCCAAAGCTGTTGGTAAACCAAATTTCACCCAAATATCTCAAAAATTAAGTCTTGATAGTTTGAACACATTGATACATAAACAGGCACAGACGGACAGACAAGCGTACATGGATTCAGGAAGTGATTCTGAATCGGTATAATAAAAAGTGAGTCTATCTTAAGTTCTCCTGGGTGTCCGCATAAACTTTGTATATCGGACACCCGGTTTTGCTTATATATGACGTTTTGGTGCTTGCAGTCTAGCCTTTGGCCCAATCGCACTTGCTGATTGACCAAACAGGTAGAACGCCGTTACTAATATGAGCAGTGGCTCTTATAATTTATACTAAAATACGTTGTAATGTCCATCATAAATAAATTGTTTTTTTTTTTTCCATTGTTTATAAATGGAGAAACAGCTTGCACATGCACTTATATTTACTTAAATGTATAATATAAGTAACGCACAGTCTTCTGGTTTGATATTATTTTCATTTATATAAAATATTTTTTTTTTAATTTTTGTTATTAACTGACAAAGAAACAGTTAATTCATTCACGTCCAACAAAGAAGTTAGGTACAATAAATTCTAACAGACATATGTTTAATTGACAAGAAATAAATACATATGCGTGTATGTGTTGAGATTATTCCAATTACATATTGATCCGTTTAATTGAAAATTTGAAATTGTTGTTGGTCGAATTCGATATAACTGACGAAGCACACAGAAGGAAGCTGCATTTTCCTGTGCTTTCTTTTAGTTTTCATTTTGACATTTGCTCTGGTGGCTCTCGAAGCCTTACCTAGTTAGACTCCATCATTTCATTTCGATGCCCAACCTCCTTTTAATCTTTCAAAATGAATAAATATTTCTTTATTACAATTCGCTTTCGATTACTTCTTGTCCAATGCAATTAACGCCGATAGTGTTGTTGAGAGAAGAATTGAATATCTTGTGAGAAAAGCGGGTTTATTGTAAAGACTTCAAATGTTTCCGTCTTGATAAGATGATAATCCGAATTCATGTTATTCTTCTTGAAACTTCCTATTAGATAACATTTGTGCAATAAATTCGTCGAAACAAGAGAAAATGTCAACTGTCAGCTGCTTGAAGAGCTTCACCATAAACAATTAAGTCAATAAAAGGTAATATCGTAAAGATTGCAATTATTTGACTCGCAAAGTGCGATAGCAAAATATATCAGAATTGTTATATAGATAAGATTACCTGACGAATTATAATTTTAAGATTTATTCAGTTTTCCTGAGAAACGTAGTTTTATCTGCTACTATCATCCAGTAGCAGAACCAACCAACAGACTTCTCTACATTAATTTAAAGAATTTTGCTAAATATTATCAGCACATATTATTTTCCGATCCCAGTAGTTATTGCATTGTAGCACAAATATGAGAGCACAGATCGGGGTCCTATTGCATCAGAATATTGGTGAACGATTCTTACAATTGTGATTTTTACATACTAACATGCTACTTAAACACTTTCTAAAGAAACGGTAGCCTTTTATGATGGCTATCGGAAAATCAACGCTATGAATTTTTATACCCACCATAGGAGACTGCATGTGATAAGAAAAAACAAAAATGTGAATTTTGCATTTGAACTTCACGGGAAATATGAAATCGTGAAATTATTCTTTTTATTTTGTGGATTAGTTGTATGCTATCTTTGATTCGTATGCAGAGGTTCGTGTCAACATATACAACTGCTGGTGATTCCCGACAACGAAGGCATAATGAACTGTAGTGCAGCAGTACTGGAGATGAGACTTGAATCGGGGCATACGATCTGCAAACAACCAATTAATCGAGAGAATATCATGCAACAGGTGAACCATATTCGCTCGACAATGGAGGTGAAATGTTATCGCGGTGCTCTATATTATTATATAGCAAGGAATTTCTTATTTGATGCCAATTCGTTAAAGAGATGTTATATACATATTATGGAGGCGGTTTCGAAGAATAAAGAAAAGATTTTTCATTTTTTAAACTAATTCACGCTATTTTATGTCAACAAATATTTCTGAACTATAGAAGTAAGCCTCACGTCTCCCTTAAGGTAGATGTTTGGTTAATAAATGAATGGCAGAATCGATTTAGCCAAATGCATCTGTCCATCAACCATTTCTCCGCTAATTCCACAGTTATAACCTAAACAGTTCGTTTAGAAGAATCAACTTCGACTCATTTATTTATTTATTTATTTTTATTATTTTTTATCGCCCTCGCTGCGCAATTCATTTGCATGAGTTTATCTATAATACCCAAAAAAAAACTTCTCATTTTTCCCTTTGTTTTTTGTTTTTTTTTTTTTTTTTTTTTTTTTTGTTTAATAGGGTAATGAAATTTTTAGTTTAAAGCTTTAATTTGAGTCTTCAATATTCGCTTAAACAGCAAAGGACTGCGATAAATAAACATTGGGTTCAATTTCTATATAGTTATTTTAAAATTGTTGTCAAATTATTATACTATCGATTATATAGGAAATTGACATATTCAACGAATCGATCTAGTGGTGAGCATGAAAACATTCTGCTTAAGAGAAATATTTTAGAAAGCGAAGAGGATCGGTTATCGTGTGCGCACTTGATTAGATAGTCATTCTCGATAGTATTGTTTTATAAGTTCATGCAACCTGATTGCTATCACGAACAGTGGAGTCTTGGAATTTGCGAAATGATAAAAGCAAAATCTTTTTCATAAACTTTATAAAAATTTTTCGTCAAATTTCAATAGCATTAGTATGTATAGACGGCAGTCACATTGACATTCAAAGCCCAATTAAAAACGAATACACGTTCTTCAATAGAAAATACATAAACGTGTCCCATACTTCCGAAGGTGACCTATGGAAACTGAAATTTGGAAGCTCGTTCAGTAGCAGAGTTCACAATAAGAGTTCTTTTAAGGGAAAGTTTGAAGTTCTTCGGATTATATTACTTTCGTTATTCCGCTCGTAACATCTACTCAGAAATACGTATCAGAAAACGAAATTAGCATTCTCCATTCCCCCCCCCCCCCCCCCCCCCCCTTGCAATCTATAAAATTGAAGATAAATCGTTACAGCCCAAAATCGAAAAACCGTAAATAAGAACAAGTAAGAAAGTTAAATTCGGTCGGAGCCGAATCTTTCATACCCATCACCGTTATCCTAAAAAAAAACAAACGAGTAAAAGAACATAATATTCATGCTCTATAATATGGAGTGGGCGCAGTTGATTTTTCTACTTTCAAAATCAAAGTTTTTGTCGTATAGGCATGTGGCCATTGTAGGCGTGTCCTTTGAAAAGTTTAGGTCAATTCCAAATTCTTTTGCAAATTTGTAAAATTTGTTTTGCAAATTTGTAACGGGTGGATGTTGGGCAGACGAATAGGCGATGGACAGGCGAATAGACGGACATGTTTAGGTGCATTCGAAAGTTGAAACTGGCCAACAATTTGTTGTTTGAAGCTTGTGAGTAAAATTTGTTTTGCAAATTTGTAAAATTTGTTTTGCAAATTTCTAACGGATGGATGTTGGGCAGACGAATAGGCGGATATGTTTAGGTGCATTCGAAAGTTGAAACTGGCCAAGAATTTATATACTTTATAGGGTTTTTGAAGCTTGTTGCTGCGCGTTATAAAGATAATGAAAAAACAATTAAACTTTGATACACTATAATATTGGGTAGGAGTGGTTAATTTTTTCCCTATTTGTGCACAAATGCTACAGCATTACCCATAGAATAGGCGTTCAAATTTTTGTACATTTATTTGCTATAGCTTATGAGCAATGAGTAAAAAATCAATTTTTCATTCACCTTGAAAAACAGCGGTATTCTTAGTTAACGTGGTGCTGCGGGCGTGTCCTTCGACCGATTTCGTTAATTTTCAATACCAACCTGCGCGCAATAACTTCCACTGTTTCTGCCAAATTTGAAGTTGAACTTGATAGTTTCATTTCTGCGGTGACGAGAATGTTTACAACACACATTGGATAGAAGGACAGACAACCGGACAGATGAACGGACAGACGGAAAGATGGACATGCGTTAGAATTTGATGCTGATCAAGAATATATATATTTTCTCTAATTCTCCCTTGTGGGCGTTGCAAACGTCTTGACAAAACGAATATACCCCTCCTCCCTCGGCGATAGGTATAACAAAGCCAAACATTTTCAGCATTTATAAGCGATATCTATTTATCCAAGAAATGCATTCAAATATATTCTGTAAATCTCATTGCTATTGATTTACTCCAGCGAAAAGCGTAAAATAATTATTTCGTCAATTTGCAAAGAAAACTAGATGAAGTCTTTTTTTTTAAATAAAAATGAAAGAAAGAGAAGCATGCAAGATGTCATCAAACTTTTACTCGAAGCATTTAAACCGCGCGATATTCGTGCATGAAGTGTATAAGAGTTATACACGCTTTCATAGATATCTTGAGTCCCTACCAACATATTAAGAGTGGAGAGCACTTTTTATACATTCTGATCGTGTCAGCAGCGGTGAACTTTAAAATGACCCAACCTTTATTTCTCTAAAATTTCTTAAATCTTTTTAACCTTTATGTCAAATCTTTATTTGCTAAATGTTATACAAATTTGTTTCGAAATTATTATTTATTATGCCAGGTTGTTGTCGGGGGTGGATCAAGTTTCTTTACTAGCAATATATGTGGTATGTATGTATATTATATGCAAAATTGCAATTTTCTAATTTCGAATATAAAAACAAAAGGATCAATAGACGGACGAAGGGACGAATGAATGAGCCGATCCTCAAAAGCAAGCATATAATTAATTAAATGTAAATCCTATAGCGATCACGATTGGAACGTTTCGATCGCATTTTAAATTGATGTAAAAACACAATGACTAGATACGTATTCGCATATCTCTGTTATGTAAATTACTTACTTTCTCAAGTCCCGTGGCTACGCGCTAACAAACGCCAACGTAAGAATGAATGGAAATTTTTATGTGGTCTTTGTGCTGCACTCTCTCTCTCTCTCTCTTTCTAAGAGATAATCAAAAATTTACGGGGATAATAATTTTGCAGGATTTATTTAAGGCACTTTAACCATAAATTTTCGCATGATATTTATGAAAACGTTTAAATAAAAAAGTATAAAAAAAATTATTTTATAAATATATATATATTTTTTTAACACGAACTTTCATTCACGCTCGTGTTAATTAAATCCAAAGTGGCTACATTTGTAACACAATTTTTCTTTTTTCTTTGGAGTATAAACCTTCTATGCGGTCTTAGATGGCAGAAGGAACCTTAGAGTATTTGTTTTGTTTTTATTTTTTCAAAGAGAAGAAAGCAGAAAGCAATAGAAACAAAAGTTCCTTCGTTTAAAGCTAAATTGATTTTACTTTCTTTTGGTAAAACGAATTTCCGTCAATTATTAAGAGTTGTAAACAATTGATGTTAATTATTATTTTTTTTTTTTTTTTTTTGTTTATTTTATCTTATTTTTAGTTATGTCTCACATGTATTTATTTTTAATTCTTCTCTCTGATATTGCTTCTTTTTGGTTTCTTTTAACGACCGACGAATTATTTGAGGAAAGACTAAAATTGTATCGTTTCAATAGCTATCTCTTAGGCACGCACTTATGTATACGGTCGACAATGACAAAATATCAACTGCAAGTGTTTTGCTTCCTTTTTGTTTAAAGTCATCTAAAACCTGATCGGTTGGCGTAATTCTCTCGGCCGGAGTTCATTTTATTTAGATTGCGCTCATAAATAAATGCAAAGATTGTTGCTCTTAAATTTACTCACTATGTTTCGTATACAGTATTTATCGCTTAGCTGTGTCACGGTGAAAAGATCTTCACAGATCTTCACAATTACTTTGAAATACAACCAAATTGTAAATTTAACTAAATAGTGCTATAATTCTATGCTTATCATCGGAGATTTCGCAGAAGCAAAGACGGCTTCTGTGTAAAACTGAGAATTTATTTCGATTGAAATTTTGGAGAAAAGTTCTTTGTGGGAACTAATCCATAAGATCAGTCCGAATATTTGAACCGAGCCTCAAAGTTGAATTCACCGTTTGCCCCAATGCGCTAAGACAAGCCCGCCTCTTTTGATTTCCTTATAAAAGTCGATCAGGATGAGTCAAATCCGTTATCATTTTTTAAAAATCTCTCAAAGCTGTACAATTTTCATATGCTCATGTTTTAAGTCTTCCATAATATAACCAGGACCTCGGTGTACAAAATTATCTTTTTTGAAGCATGACGCTAATTAATATTTTATATCGCAAACCGCTTGAAACTATGGCTAATGAAAGCAATACTTTTATGGTGAAAATACTTGTTCCGGGTATCCTTAAAATAATGTTCATAGAAGTCATGAGATCTTTGGGCAAATTTGTTGATTAAGTGCGATCTTCTCCGAACGTCCAGACCTGAGCATTGCCTTATTCAAGTTCTTCTGTAGCACGCTGAAGCAACTGCAGGTGGATAGTGGATGGCGAAAGGTCCGAAGTACATGATATCTCCACGAAAGTATGAGGCCCCCCCTCATGTCACAATAAGTATTAAGAGCTTTTTTTGAAGACGCGTGTGGGTGTGGGTCAACGTTATTCTAGTCGAACAACATTAATTCCGTCTAATAAATTGCTCCCTTTTTCATCGAGCTCCTTTTATGCAATTGTTGTAAATACCTTGTCAATTTTTTACAATTCCATCATATAGGTACGGCATGGCGGAGTAGATAAAAAGCGTGGCTACTAGTTGACTTATCCGGGTTCAATTTCCATTTCAATTGTGTCGGTAAATCGTTCCTCCATTACGATTGCCCTGTGGCTTCACGCTGTGGATGAACGCTCGGTCTTTGAAGTCACATGCCAGGTTGTCGGCGCACACTATCGCCCTTTCATCCCTTTGTAAAGAGAGCTAAAACGAAAAGATAAATAGAAATAAAAAAAAAAAAATACGAAAGCATTGCTTTCTTCAAGTATAATTCAAACTGCCCACGCATCCGTCGTTATCTTCTTCGCCGTTGTTGTAGGCCACCATACCATACCATTTCTCATTCGAAAACCAAGGCGTAAGTAAATAATCGGTTTTTTTTTTTTCAATTTCTTTCTCTCAATTCGAGCGCTACTTCAACATCAAGCTTGTTTTCCATAAGTTGGAAAACAATTCTCTCCCAAAATTTCTTTACGAAGAAGAAAGTGCAATATGTTAGCTATACCCGAAATCAATTTGGTAACACTGAGTGCGCGGCGAAATTTTTATAATTACATCCATTTCTCTTTGATAAATTGCCAAAAAAATAATTATCAAATTCTGAACCCAAGCCCAGTCATTTCGTCCATTTTTCCAAATTGGGTTTTTTCCAAGTGGAAAATATAGACTCATTTATTGATTTAAGGATGCACATTCAGCTATCAATAAATAAAGTCTGATCTGTACTTAGTTCTATTAAACGGTCGCCTATAGAACTTGACGACCCATATGTTAGAAAAAGGCATAGTTTGCTGAAACCAATACTTGAACATGCCAAGAGTGTCGTACATAGCAATTTATGCCTTTTGCCCTGAGAAATTTGGTTAGCGGTTAGGGCCCGTTTCTCTCGTTACCTACTACTTATAACAATGGATTGCTTTCGCTCGTCTTGCCTTCATTAGAGAAAGGTAGATTTATCCTCGATGCTTTGTTCTTAGTTAAGCTAATATGTGACACTATTCGTTCGTCGGCACTATTGGGGAAGATAAACTTCAATGCTCCTAATCGTTTTCTTCCACAAAATGCAGTCGATCTAAAAACAACTGCGAGCTTTTCAAGCCGTGTAATTGCGTTTGCAAATATCTAAATAATATCTGTAATTCAATCTCAATATCGGAATCTTTAACCTTTATCAAAGCTCTACGAGATCTACCTATCGTATTTAAACCGACTGCTAATTGTTAAAGCTTCGCATGATTCGTACAAATGGCTGCCAAGCTACTGCACGTTTGCAATGGTTTAGGATTCAGTCCCAAATCGGATCTGTACACCGGTTGCGAGTGTAAGTGAGTTTTCTTTCTTTTTTGTCTTCTTTTTTTCTCTTTTCAGAAAAAGTTTTAGTTAACAGAATGTTAAAATTGCAGCAATCCTGTTAAAGAATTATTACAGCTTGATTGTACACTTCTTGAAGAACAAAGAAAGTGTTTGATTTACATATACTCTGAAAAATACGGCCCTTTTTCACACGATTTTGAAATGGCACAGTTGATCAATGAAAGCAAATACACTTTTTTTACGCGAATTTTTTGTTATAACACGAATTAAAAAAAAATTTGTTTTGTTTTCAATCCTAACCTTGACGGTGTCAGAAAGACAGAAACTTATGTATACAGCAACAGTCAAAGTCGAAGTCCAGCTGTTAACGGTTGGTTTAATTCGCGAGGGTTTGAAACTTGTTACAAGTGTGCAACAACATTTATGTACTCACGATCCTGACATTGAGTGTGCACTAAAATTTCAACGTAATCTTAAGTTTTGTACCGTTAGATATCACGAATTATATAAACAACTTGAGAAACAGAAAAAAGTAGATTTTATAAAAACAAAAACTCAAGAGACGCTGTTAGTAAAGTACGAAATTCTCCTCAAAACCGACAGTTCCGCCACAAGTCGGGCATATTTGACGTATCTACTCATGACAGCACCTTTAGTCCAGTCCGTCATAAACGTCAATGCTTGTTATCAAGCAGCGATAATGGTTGAGAAATAGGTTATTCATCCCTAATATCAATTTTTATTTTTTCTGCTTATAGACTGAATTTTCGATGTACGCTAATTTTGATTTTTTTTTTTTTTTTATGAAGAAAGGAATTGTTTTTCTCTTATAAGTATGTAATAAAAGATTCCGTTATTACTTTTTTTGCACGGTTTTCTGAGAAAATATTTGAAGTTTTTTCATCTTTAAAGTTATAGAACATATCCCAATTTTACCCTATGTCGCACGTATTATTTTACGCGATTGTCTTTTCCAACAATTTCTGAAGAATGCCTATACCGTGTAAAAAAAGCTGCTTGCAATTTATTCTTCACTTTGCTATGTTTTCTTTCATATTGTATTGTAACCATTGCTTAACTAACTAACTAAGAATTAATAAATTAGCAAAAACAAATTTTTTTTCATTAATTTATATATAAAAGCTTAAAACCCGACACACGTATAATGTGGAATAACTATTCATAATTTTTGTATTTATTAAATGAAAAAATTTCAGTAAGTTTATCGAAAAATCAAAAAATGTTGCATGTAAAGAAAATGCTTTTCTCATTTGATTCAGACGCTGCAAATGTGAATATAATTTTCTATTATGATCTCAACATTTCAAAAAAGCTTTTTTATTACCAAGCAATCAAGCATATATTCCTGGTCTTGCTTCATATAAACCGTAAATGAATATATATTTCCTTCGCATCTTTTGTGTAAATTCCATTAAATTTTATTTGAGTCCGTTCTATATATTCACGATGCTTACGAATATGTATAAAAATTTGTTATTGAAAATTTTATTAAATCACATTATTCACAAATTACGTACACAAGTGGTGGCCAGCGGTCCCATAAAACGTACTTGTTACGAAATGCGGGCGGTATGTTCTTACATATCAACTGCAATCGTAAGAACGTTTTGTAAAATTCCAGCCATGATATTATCATTTGAAAAATCTATAACATCACAAACTGAGTGAACTTGAAGTAAAAGAGAATTTAAAGCCACGATCGTCTACGTAACGCTTTCTAAAAGAAACTTCATATTCCCGCTTAAACTCAAATGACAAGATTAATCTATGTTTAGGCTTTGTTTTATTACTTTTTACATCCACCGCAGACGAATGGGGAACATTCGCCTATCGTCTTTTCCTGAAATGCTTGCAATCAAAAAATTTGGCAATAAAGCTCAACTCTAATATAAAAATGTGTGAATAATTATTAGATAAATAGATTAATAATTATTATAAACTATGTGCTATATGTTCTTGAATGTTATTTCCATAAGAATTTTAGAAAAATTTCATCTGCCATATATTTGACGTTTTACTCTCCCCGCCAACAAAAATGACGAAATGAAAACCATTATAAGGCGATAATAAAACCGGTTATCATAAAGTCTAGAGATTAGCTTGTCCCGAAGATCCAGGTTCGAAAACTACCGCAATAAATCATAACATGAAAAAAGAGACAAATTAATTTTAGATTACACTAACTCTCAGCCATCAAACTCACTTTGTCGGTAATTTAACCGCCAATTTAAATGCCAAAGCAAATGGGCACGAAGGTTCAAAGAGTGCCGAATGAGCTTTGAATACATATCTAGCTGTTGAATGTGTTCAACAGAGATATATCCTAAAATATAAACCGAACAGAATCTGCGATTGTAGCCGCCGAGAATGGACTTGGCGCCAACATTACATGGGCGGCTGCAACTATCACACTTTTTAAAAAATGTAAATAATGTACTCAACGCATGTTCTTCTGCAAGAATAGCAGCGACTCCGCAATTTGCACAAATAATTATAGTGGAATGCGAAATAAAGGACATTTTAGTCAAAATCGAAAGCCACTTACAAATAATTTATATAAAAGATTGAAGTTATTCGGTAAGCTCACGAAGGAGCTTCTAGGATCGACGATATAATCGCTGAAAAATTATACCACAATATTCTAGGAAGAACATTTGTAAATTTAAGAATATATGGCTCTAGAGGAAATCGCAATCTATCCTATATCGTATAGTGTGTGCCGCTCAAAAATATTCCTAAGGAGAGCTAGTGTCTTCCTAAATACTGATGAAAGAATTCTCAATCGAAGTTCAATATTTTTATCCGAAAGGGAAGAAAAGAGGAAGCC
Source organism: Glossina pallidipes (assembly GCA_000688715.1). Classification (NCBI taxonomy): domain Eukaryota; kingdom Metazoa; phylum Arthropoda; class Insecta; order Diptera; family Glossinidae; genus Glossina; species Glossina pallidipes. Next base: position 981,936 of record KK499838.1, read on the forward strand.
TGCAACGAAGAGGATTGCGCGCCATCAAATGTTAAAGGTGGAGTAATATTAACCAAACAGCAATGCGAGCGCTGCAACGTTCACCCGATAGAGAAGAAATAAGCAAATAAAAACTAGAACTTTTTATAAGATATGCCATCAAGATGCAAGCACAAAATATAACGAATGGCGAAGCATGGCTAACACTATTAGTAATAAATAACTGAGGGTTATATTATTTTTATGTCAAAAACGAGTACAACAAACCTCGTCATGATCAACGTAGTAGTCTCAACAAGTACTACAAGTTCATGCAAAGAAATTCTAAAACCGCTAAAGATAATCAACTAACTATGTTATATTCAAGTCCACATAATAATTAATATACAAACATCAATCATCATTCTTTATAAATATATTATTATTTAATTATTCCTGGGCATGCAAGTCGGCTCCAGCCGTCCTGTCGGTTTTTATCCTTCTTATGCAGCAATACTCTTTTTAGTTGACGTTACATTGGTTGGTTAAAAATTAATTGCTTTCGAATTTTCCACTTGAATTCTAACAGGGTTCTCATTAAAATTAGACATTTTTTCAAAAAGTTGATATTTCTCCTCTCCTCTTCTTTTTTTTTTTTTTTTTGTTTTTATTATATGCCTGGAGAAGAGAGTCAGATTTTGTTGAATGAATTTTGGTTTGGCTTAGGCACTATTTGTTGTTGGTTGCTTAGCAAGCATTTGTTGTTAATTGAAGGCAGACAACTTTGGTTGCGTTGACACCACATTTTTTTATAAAATTTTGGAAAATATTTACGAAGAACGCTTTCAAGCGCACGCATCTTTGTAAGATACCGACCAAATCGTTCTGTTATCAATAATTTGTTAAAAAGCCATACTACTGTTATATTATTATTATTATTATTATTATTATTATTATTATTATTATTATAGTTTTTTAGACTAATGAAATAAATTCTTAGATTAAAAGAAAGACACTCGCAACATAGCCATAGCTTTTCAATAAATGTATAAATTTCCTAAAGTTTTAAGATGATTTTGGATGTAGTAATGGACTGATGGGAATCCCTGTATATGATCGATCACACCCCTTTTTTCATATTGCCGGATCAATGTCTGCTGCAAATCACAAGTTATAAAGCTATTCAAGAGCGATTTGTGAAATCGAATCATTCACAGTATATAAGCCAAACTTAAACTTTGTACTCAAGTTTTCTTTTCATGACTTCCAGAATTCGAGCAGTAAGCAGATGGAAAAAAGATAAATAAGGCTAAAACTAAGAAGAGTTGGGATTGTAAAATTAATAACCACATCACATACATTCTCATAATACATCTTCTATTTACCAATATCGAATATTTCAAGTATGGCTTAGCTTCAACTACGGGTCTAACTAAACGGAAAAGATCTTACGATAAATCATTGATTCCCTCTTATGTATTTTCTCCGCTTAATCAAATGCACTTTTTGTAGCCCTTGTTGTTGTAACTTGCTATTCATTGGTACTACTAGGTAAGAAATTAGTTAGTTGGGTGCTGTTGCAAGCACGTCTTTCGAGTGTGACAATCCCTTATAAATATTACAAATGTGTAGAAAAACAAGCAAAATAGAGTGCATTAGAAAAGATGAAATGAAAAAATTTATTTCCTATATAAAATCACGGAAATGATTAAATCGTTTACAAAGTCAGAAATTTGCATCTGAAACGCGTCAAGCTCAAAGAGTCCATTTTAATGGATTTTAAAGTCTATTGAATGCTCGTATTTTAAGAATATTTTTAATTTTATTTTTTGAAAATTTGTGCTTAAACAATATATATGGAAAAATCTACAATAATAAAAAAGAGAAGATAAATAAATAAATAAATACGTTAAAGCAAATGCGTTTCGCTAATACCTTTTTTTAATCACACGAAAATAATATATGGAAACAATAATATACACAAAACAAAAATAATATTAACCAAGCTTGAGTACGTAGAAGTGATGAACAGTAATCCACCGGTACGAATTTATCCGCACAACATGTTTGATCATCGTTTGCATGACAGCGACATGGATGATGTTGATCTTGATGATGATGATGATGATGAAGATGATGATGATGATAATCTTGCGCTCAATATCTTCGGGCTGTAGTAGGCCGTGGTACACCTGAAGTGCGCGGCCTTGCTGAGCCTAATGAGGACTTAGCTCGCATAGGTTGCGTAACGGATTCCGAATTATAACTAAGATACACATGTGATAAGTCAATCAAATCATTGGCATCTTTGTTATTGTCTTTTGTTTCTGATATATGTTTGCGCATATTGTTGCCGGTATAGGCAACACATTTCAATTGCCATTCGCCGATATCCTCGTTCCAGTGGGTGTACTGATTAATCATAGACTGATATTCTTTAGGTATATAGGAATTCAGTACAAGTTCGCACAAAGCCAATTCACGGGATAGAGAGCGTATATTTTCATAAATGGCTTCTTTTTCACGTTGATGTTCTTGCTGTTGATCGGCTAATTCAGCTTTAACACCCATCAGCATTTGCATAACTCGATGAATTTTCTTAGTAATGCCAGTGTTAGCCTCCTGTAAAGACGAATAACGTTCTTCGATATCTATGCGTTCGGTTTCTTTTTGCTGTAAAGTCTCCCGTAAAGCTTGTTCGGCTCTTTCGCGTTCCTCCAATTCTTCCAAAGATTGCTCTAGTAGTTTCTGTTGAGTTTGTGCTTTCTCCAAAAGGTTTTCGCCTCCTACTAGTATTTTGCCTTCCAGTGATATAAGTTTATTGCGCAATTGCTCTTGCTCCGATTTGGCGTTGGCAATTTCATGTTGATGCTCCCGTTTGCGACGTTCCAAAGCTTCCTTTTTGGCTAAACGTTTCTCGCGGATTTCTTTCTTTTCACTGTTTAATTGGGGCTGCGCATCAGCCAATACCTCAGTTTCAATTTCATCGTCATCATCACCCTCTTCTTCTTCTTCTTCCCCTTCAACCAACTCTTCTTCATAGCCTTCTTCCAGCTGTTTGCGCAAGCGTTCAATTTCTTCTTGAAAGTGACGTAACAAGGCGTCTTTTGGTTCTTCATTAACATGCATGCGGTTTTGAATGTTTTTAGCGCGACTAGCATAACGTAAAGTTGATATCGTTTCCATATAATTAGTATCGGCTGGAGAAATAGTAGCACACATTACCGTCTTCGAGTTTCCACCCAAAGAGTCCTGAAGCAAACGTGTTAGCTTGGAATTACGATAGGGAATGTGAGCACTTTTCCCATCCACCAAAGCACTGATGACATTGCCCAACACCGATAAGGATAAATTGATTTTTGTAGCTTCCTTCAGACGTTGACCGCTGGCTTGAGTTTTACTTTGCCTCTCTGAACCAGCTAAATCGACTAATTGCAGTTTGCCCATACGTACATGCTGTTGACCGCCTTCGCCCAACTCGCTGCGCTCTATGGTTATGGAAAATATAGCATGCGACCGAGAAGATTCCAAATTCATTTTTGTAGCACCAACAGCACGATTTTTGTTCCCTAATCTCATAATATTTTCCAGGTCGTCAGCGTTATGTACTACATAACCGCTCAAATCCTTAACAAAAACGCCAATATCGGGGCGCTCTTTAACTTCCAAGCTTTTGGTAACATCTTTACCCAACAAGTCCCGCACTTCTTCGTTATAAATTTCCATATAACTGACGCGCACTAAAAACTTCTGATTCTCTCTAGCCTTTGCAATGTGGCCAAAAATATGCGCAAAAGCATTCGGTATGATGCCTTTCGTTTGCGGCGATTCTGCATTACCGGACATAGTATACGTTTTACCAGTACCTGTCTGACCATAGGCCAATATAGTACCATTGTAACCTTCCAGGACTTTTTCAACAATTGGTCGAGCAGTATCTACGTATAAATCTAACTGGTTGGACTCACCATCGAATACATTATCAAAGTAGTATGTTTTGGGTGGCTCATTCGAAGTAGCATTAGGCTTGACTACAGTGATGGCGCGCTTCAATTTATCAACCTTGATAACACTTAGCGAGCCCGACATGATTTCATTTCTATCCATAGGACGAGTACGGACCACTACTCGCACATTTTCTACTTCAGCTTGTTGTTCATTATTGTCTTCAGTCATAGTTTACTATTTATCTTTTACGATAACTTTGATGTTTGGTACCTTCTTACACAATATTGCCGTTTTTTCAGTTTAGCAAAAATTTTCCTAAACTACCTTTATTGATTTTTTTAGTTTCCTTTGAACATCTAATTTTATATTACAGTGTTGTCTCAATTCGATTTATATATAAAAAAATAATTATCAGTGACCAGGGTAAAATTTTCAATATAGGGTTGCTTGCTGACAAGAAAAACCGCGATTGCACTTTTTTTGGAATAGCGCATTTTTTTAATATATTTCTTTTTTAGCATAGGTTTATTTATGCTTTGTATAATTAATTGAGTCGTTTAAGATAAGTAATAACTCTATTTAATAATTCTTTAAGGATTGCACAACAAAATTCAATGCTTTTAACTATATTAGTATGCTTGGGGACTGACGCAACAATACATTATTCCCATTTTCGGGGTGAAACTTTAACTTTGCCAATTTTTTATTAAACTCTGTCGAAAATAGCAATTCGTAGACTGCCCTGCAAATTAAGTAAGCAACTAGTTGACACAGTAAGCGGGCTGACACAATGATGCGCTACTATTATTTTCGGTTTAAAAAGTCCTAAGGGGTAAACTCAATTAGAAACGGCGCTACCATATGATTTTATAGGGAAATGTAAGGAAAGTCATATAGTTTCAGAACCATATATAAAGAAATCAATATAAATAAAAAACAACATATATGCAATAAGAGAGATAATATAATATAAGAAAGTTAATATAAAAGTAAATGAGTTTTTTATTGATTAGTGATGAAGCAGACTGTTTAGACAAACCATTAAGAAAAGTTAGGAAACGTTGGGTAGGTCCACTTTTCCTAACACGTGATGATAACGAACTTTGTGTAACATTCACGAGAGCTTTTATCGTATAACCAGCGACGGTTTTCAACCTCGCTAATAATTTTTTCCTCAAACATATTCCCATTAATTTGTATATATTTCATTTATTGAATGCCGCGATATACAGCAATAATTATTTACAAAGCGTCCTGAACAGACAATGATTATTGTTTTTCCATTAATGTTTCGTTTGCTTTTTAATAATTGCATTAATGTGGGCAATTACTTGAAATTTAAGAAATTATTTCTACGACATTATTAAACCCGAATTTTATCTAAAAGACCGAATTTTTCAACTTCACGAAACCGTTATGTTAATCTCCAAAATCTGCCTATATGATATCTTCGAAAGCCATTTTTGGTTTACCATTTATTCTCTTGTAATAAAATAATTTGACGAATATATTTTAAATATAAAAAAAAGTGGACCTTATTGTTTGTTTTTAAATCTTATAACATAATACATAGTATAAATCAAAATTTCAAATCATTTAATACCAAAACAATTTAAATTAGTACAGAATAAATCCAAATTGAATTGTTTTTTTGTTCTTTTTATGTTATTTATTTCTGTAGATACAAAAACCGTATGATTTGTCAAGTCGTATAGAGTCTTGTATAACATCGGCAAAATTGATGGCGCATCACGAAAATAAGAATAGCGCATAATTATGTCAGTCTCCGTCATGCGTTTTCGACTTGTTTTAGCGGTTTTGAATTTTTACTACAATTGATATCATCGCAAAACTTACGAGATTTATCCTAAATTAAGAGAAGAAAAAGCAAGAAAAAATCTAAGGTAAGCTTTTTCTCAATATAATTGTGGTTTATTTCTTGGTAAATTCGATTGAAAAAGTTTAAATAATTAAAGATAAATATATCGAATATTAGAAATTAAGTATTTGAATGTAAACTAATGGAAAGAAATTAATTAGTATTTGACGCAATTGATGGCATGAGAAAGAAAAAAAATTTTCTACTTTTTTCAGCTTGCTAAAGCAATCGTTTCTATAATTGCACAAATATTAATGCTGCTAAAAATTAAGAAAAACCCTTATGTTAGTAATTATTTTGGAATCCGCGTAACCCACTGTTGGAGAAAAATGGATAGTGAATTATTAAAACCGCCAAAAGAAGTGAAATTAATGAAAATATTACAGAGAGAGGCATTTTGTAAAACAATTGAGGTACCACGTTTATGGGTAAAAGAGGAAAAGTCGCATAAGGTTTTACCACTAATAAAGACTTTGCTGCTAAAAATGCCGCGTTTAAAACCTGTCCGGCTATTGAAACTTGAAAATAAAGTAGAAGAAATGCGAGAAATTCTGTTGCATCCAACGCCGGTAAAATGCTGGGAGGATTTACCATACAGTGATTTAAAAACTTTAGGTGTCACAAAAGATGATTTTGGTTTAACGCAATTGGCGCTTTCCTTCGATAACTGGAGAGCAGATGAGCTCTTTAAAGCCATTTTGCCCCAGGAAACCGATGGGTTGACATCATATTCCTGCATTGGACATGTGGTACATGTAAATTTAAAGGATAATTTGCTAGACTATAAGAACATAATCGGTCAGATTTTACTGGACAAAGTGCATGGATGTCGTACAGTGGTTAATAAAACAACTGCTATAAATAATACTTACCGCAATTTTCAATTGGAACTACTATGTGGTGAACCTGACTATCTTGTGGAAGCTAAAGAGAATGGTTCATGTTTTCATTTTGATTTTTCGAAAGTCTATTGGAATCCTCGTTTGTGCGGCGAGCATGAAAGAATTGTGAAAATATTACAACCTGGTGACGTTTTGTACGACGTATTTGCTGGTGTGGGTCCTTTTTCCGTACCCGCAGCGCGTAAAAAATGTTTTGTTCTGGCCAATGATTTAAATCCCGAGAGTTATAAATGGCTGGAACACAATATGAGACGTAATAAATGTTCAAAACAAGCGAAGCTTTACAATAAAGATGGCCGTGAATTTATTTTAGACGATTTAAGAAAGGATTTGTATGAAAGATGGCAAGAGAACGACATTGGAGCTTACAGCATTCACATAACCATGAATTTACCTGGTTTAGCGGTAGAATTTTTAAACACTTTCTGTGGCTTATTTGAACAGGAGTACAGAAACGAAATAATAGATTTCACTTCCAGCAACATTAAATATCCCTTGGTGCATGTGTATTTGTTCGCTAAGGGTTTAAACAATCAGGAAATGGCTTTACAAAATGTAGAATCTAATCTGGGCTCGAAATTAACGGAAAATCTAAATGGCGTACATTTTGTACGCAATGTTGCTCCTAATAAGGATATGTTTAGAGTATCTTTTTGGTTAACAAAGGAGATTTTAACAAATTCTATGCCGACTGATACATCACGTAAACGAACAGCTGATGTAAACGAAGATAATTTAATTAGTAAAGCCAAGCTTAAATGTTGTTAGGTTTAGAATTAACAAAGTAAAAAGAAGGAAATAAAAATAAAAAAAACAAATTTCATTTAATTTTTGTGTTTATTCCATCCTTGAATTTCAGCGATGGGTCGTAAGTCGAAAAGTAAAGGCCAGTCGCAGAGCGCAAAGACTTTAAATAAAGCGAAGAAAGATAAGAACGTTTTTAAAGTCTCGGATAAGAATCATTCTAAAAAGGCCAAACAAGTGCGCGGTAATTTAAAAAAGGTGAAAGATGACTAACAAGGTCTTTAAACATTTATTTTATTATTATTATATCTTTTCCTTTTGTAGATAAAAGATGAGGTGAATAAAAAACAAGAGAAATCTGACGAGGCACTTAAAGAGCTGCATAAGGACTTAGTTATGAAGAAGCCAAAGAAATCTCAAGCTCGCCCTCTAAAATCAGCCAAAAAGCCAGCTTCAGCGAATAGCGCGAATGTTTCGGCCGAATTGAAAAATTTGAAATTCTAGTAAAAGTTTGAATGCCTATGCCATTCGGAGCTGGATGAGAAATATTCATTTTCCCGAACTTTTGTTGTAGTCATTTAATATATCAAACAATTGAAAAAACTAACTAGTTAGCAATCAGTTTACTTGTACAAGATGTCCATAAAAATTTTAACATGACGTTGTAAAAATAACTACATTTCTTAGAAAAATCATTTAATTTGTGTACAATATTTATTTTTGATTTATTGGTAAGTAAAGAAGCAACGTGTTACCGTTATCATATATATATACATATATATACAGCTGTGGCATCATCATGTAACTTATGATTGGCGTATTTGTCTTCTCGTCTTTTTGATGCCTTAGTAGAAGCAGATAAGTACGCAATGTGAAATAAATTAGATAAGGATGGAATTCCGTTTATGTTATTGGCTAACTAATGTTTCTGCGAACACACAATACTTTCCGTGACGTAAGCGTAAATCATGTATATATTTCTCTTATTATACTTCGTGCTTATACCATTATTGTAAACGTAACTGGAGTATGCTAATATATTAATTGTTGTATTTTATTTCTGTCAATCAGTATCATGCATCAAAGCTCCTGCAAAGTACAGTGGAAGCCCGTCTATAAATCGTACGTGCGCTATTTGATCTATAATACGTTGATTAAAAATGTTGAGTGTTTATTAATGACGGAGAACTCTGTCGCACCTTCAAAAAGCCGTCTGTCCGCTGTATGGGAAAGGATGTCTCAATTTGGGTAAGTTACTAAGTTTTCGGATTCAAGGAGACTCAAGTTTTTTAAGAAGTTTTTAGGAAGCAAGCTCCATTGCATCAATCTTCATCGCAAGACATCGAACAATATCTCTAATCGTATGTTTTAACTTATATAGAGATTTTGTGGATCAACCTAACTTCGAAGATGTTCAAAGTCCCTGAGACAAATTTTTACTTTATTCGTTACTACAGTAAAAAACCGAGCTTTCATCGTAAATATGAATTTGATTTGTTTATATGTCTCTTGTTTTTGGAATACTCCGTCTTAAAAATTGAAACTTGAAACGTATATTCTTTTTTTTCCTCCAAAAGGCAAAGCTTTTAAGGGATTATAATAAGTGCACATACAGACATGTAACAGTTATAAATCTGCGGGGGCAGTGTGTTTGGTGCACATGTCCTTGCTAGCTGAAGTAGTTGTACGTAGATAGGAAAGTGAAAGGTGAAATGTGTACCGATATTTCAACAGCGCATTCCATCAAACTTTGGATGGGGGAACGACGAAACGTTCCTTCTCCATGTCTGAGAGGGTAAAAAAGGGGAAAATTTAGGAAGAAATAGAAAAACTTATGTATCGAAAGGGGATTGCGAAATTTCATTTCGGACACTTTGTTATGTAAGATGATCTTCGTTTTAGTCGGTTAGTCATTGATGATTTCGACTAAATCCATGCTTTAAACAGGTCGAAACAATATTATCGAACAACAGATATCGGACGCAACTTCAACTTTGACCAATCAACGGAATAAATATTTGAATAGAGGTAATTGTTTCAATTTCCAGTAAATATATACAAAGTATAAATATTTTTTATCGCATGATATATAAAGCTTAAGTCAATAGAAAGATGACATTTCTTCATCGTAACTAAATTCTAACTAAATTCCAGTACCTCATAAATAATTTTAACGAAGATAACAGCAATGAGGCTGTTGGCAAAAATATCGTTATAAAAGAGAAGTAGCAAATATGAATGCAGCCTATTCGGAGTAGCGACACTCGCTTAAGCGGTAATAATAATGAGATATTTGACGTTTTTAACTTTTCTTACTGGCTGCGTAATGAGCTTACTGGCTGCTCAACTAGCCCATAATAATGCTGTCGAGTTTTCCACAACATCAACGATCTCTACGCTAACTCAAGATTTAGAAGAGCTTTTTCATATGGTGCCTTTCAAATCAATTAAACGGTTAGTAACGCGCTATTTGTTAAACGATCAACAATTTCAGAATATTATACGCGTTATTAATTCGAATGACGCTCATGTCGCTTATATGCGCTTTCGTACACAGCCCGAAGTGATGAGCTTTCGCAATTGGGTACGTGTTCAGTTAATGATGTCTGGCGGTGAATTGTCTTCAATGGAGGAATCTGGTGAATTGGTTATATTTAATCGTTCGCCCTATTGGTCGAGTACGGTCTACGGTTGGCAGGGATTTGTCAACGAATTTCTTATGTATTATCCTCAAGATCTATTAAGTACACATATTAACATGAAAGTCGCTGAAAATGGAGATTTTTTGCAGTTTTGGACGCGTTTACAAAGTTTGCAAATAGTTTACGAACGTGCAATTGCTTATCCAGAAGCTCAACGAGTTATAGCCGCTTTAGAGGACGCTGGTGTTAATATCGCACAATTGGATCACTTTATACGTAATTTATTTGGTTGGGCAATGGTTGCATCTGCACATTAATTAAAAAAAAAAGCAAGAAAAACGTTATATGTTTCCGATCTTAAAAGTGCGGCAGTATTAGTTATTGAAATAGAATTTTAAAAATTATAAAATAAAAATAAAACTTTTTATTGTAATATTACAAAATTAAGAAATTCATTCAAATTACAAAAAATGTTAACATATCAATATGTAGGCAGATAGACTTGTATAGGGTTTGGAAATGAATATAAAACCAAAGGGTTTCTTTTTTTGTTTTAGATGTGGGTAAGAAAACGGGAACTTAAACTTATTGTTTTTTGCGTTTCAACCAATTAGGTATACATTTGTTGATGGCTTCGCCCAATTGACGGTAAATCATTAGGGCCAATATCGGTAATACCAGTCTTGCGTCTTTGAACAAATATACGTAGCAAGCAACCATAAACAATATTAGGTCGGTGGAGTAGCTGACTGCTGAACGCACGTTTTCATGTGCTTCCGCTACAAGTTGTTCATGAGTTTTGCCGTTAACTGGGTCGATGTCTCCTTGGCTGGATGATTTACGTTCTTCTTCATTTGTTTGGGATGTTGATTTTATTGAAGGTAAGATCTGACGACCTGTGGGAACTGGAGATCTAGATTCCGCTGTGGTTGAACGTCTCGTTCTTGAGACAACTCTTTGTTGCCCTCCTAGTATATGGTCTTGCTGGGAGGGTGGTCGACTAAGTGATGTGTCGCGTGAACGTGTGCTGGATGGTACTCGTTTCTTGAGAATACGTTTCACTTTAATTAAACGGGGACGGCCCCGAGAATCGGGTCTTTCTTCTACAGTTTCACTTAATATAGTGGTCTCTATAGTCTCTTCTTGATCTTCTATTGGAGGGACTACCGAAAATTTTGGCTCTTGTGAGGATAAGTTATTCTCGCTGGATGCTTCTGGTAATTGATTCCTTTCCGCAGTTAGGGTATTAACTGTTAAATCAGTGGATGTATTACTCACATATTTTACTTGTTCTTTATCCGAAATGGGAAGCTTTGGTTTATTATTCGTTGCCGGTGGCGCTAGAGCAGGCTTTGGTTCCGCTTGCACAGGTGGTGGATTTATGTCTTCATTTTCTTCATCTTCCCCAGTTGCCTCCCCTTCTTCGGCGGCTTTGGCAGCTACTTTTTTCAACTCTTCCTGATCCATATAAATCGGTGTGTGGTATTTTCGTGTAGTGCTGACCAGGTGTACTAATTCACTATAGTGATCAGCTGCCGCATGCGCTTCTTCCATCATTATACGTTCAGCTTCTTGGCGTTTGCGTAACTCCTCTTCTTCTTTAGCTCGTCTTTTTTTTTCTATTTCTGCAGCCAATATTGAGATGTTGGATTTTTCTTGAGGATTTGATAACATTTCATTTTCTTCGGTATTTTTTTCGGTTTCATTGGTACGTTGTTTGTCTCGTTTAAAGAAGGCTTTAATGCCTTTAGCTATATCTAGTTTCTCACTACTGGATTGCTCCATTTTATTATTTGCGTTGCCATTATCACTCGATGTTATCGATCCAACGTTCTCATTTGACGGTCGTTTCAATATAGGTTTAGGTACGAAATCTGGACTGGGTAAAGGTACTGGTCGTGTGAGTACTAAGGCAGCTTCATCGGGCGTAGGCGTTCTATAGGGGGTAAATATGCCTGCCGTCATATTGCGCGGATGGTAAGTTTCTAATTCACGCGGACTAGGTGAACGTGTCCGTGCCATTAATTCCATTTTAAATTTCGCTATCGAATCTTCGTCGGACGAGGCTGTACTTTCTGTGTAATCCGAACCTAGTTCAAAGCTGTCATCTTTCTGCAAGGCACTTGGTTCGGGATATTCCTCGCTATACTCTTCACTTTCCTGACTTTCCTGACGTTTGTTTAATACCATAGGCGTGGTTCGTGTTATAGGTTTCGTTTCATTTACATTCTCTTTCGAGCTCCATTTTTGTATGTTATACGTAATATCTGCTGATTGTCTTCTCAATTCACTACGTTTCTCAAACGATAAACGCTCCGCTTCTGTCATAGACCCTAAACGCTTACGCATAGTAGATGGCTGGATGTTAGTAGTGCTCGTTAGTTTGTCTTGTGCAATTTTAAGTTTGCGCGCCTTTTCAGCCTCTTCCAATTCAACGGCTTCGTAAAAACGAGCCATTGCTCGTTCGTACAATAATTCGGTAGAGCTTACTGAACGCCGGATTGGGAAGGTAGTGTGCAGGGTTGTGTATTCCAATAAAGCCAAATCGGGAGCTGAAATTGAGATTGGGGGCGGTTGTATGGCATCTTCTAAATCCAATTCGAAGGAATCTTGCTCTGGAAAGAATTTAAAAGAAAGCGTTAGTGGGTGATGAGATTAAATGCTAGCTATCTCGAAGGGGAACAGTGAAAGAGAGGTTTGCAGGGTGAAAGACTTACTATCTTTATTATCCTTAACTTTGCTACTTTTATTAAATACAACAAGCATGAATTCGTTACTGGTGTGTACGTCATCATGCTTGTCGTTGTTTGCTTGATATAAATTTGGAGATGCCATCTCAGAAGGTTCAGGACTTAAAGCGCTGGTGGGTGAAGCTAACGTCTCTGGTGTCAGAGGCGCAATAATAGTTGCAGGCGCGCTTATATCTAACGAGGGTCGTTTGTAAGCCAAGCCATTGTCTGTACCAAAATTGTTAAACTTGTCTTCAATAGATTGCTTGTCAGTGCCAATGGCGTTGCCCAAATTGCTAGTAGCTATGGCTATGGCTAAATTAGGTACGTTGCGTGCTGGACTAAGAGCGTGACTAGAATATTTTCTTGCTGGAGCGTTACTATTAGAACTTTGCTCAGTAGATGGTTTAAAACTTTCGGTCGTATTACTCAAATTATCGGTAGCTATAGCTGCCGCTTGATCAGGGATATTGCGTGCTGGACTCAATGCATGATTGGAATAACGTCTTAGTGATTGATGATCGTTCATTTCTGCAGCCTCTGCACTGCGTTCCAAACCTGTAACTAAGCTGCTTTGAACCGAATCGTTCGGAAGAGGGAGGCTTTTAACTGCCGCTACATTACCCTTTGTTGACTCGGGGCTCAAACTATCATTTCGCTGTTGCTCTAAAGACGGACTTGATACTTGCTTGGATTTTGAAGGGGATTTTTCTTTTGGCTTAAGTATGCTTGGAAAAAGGGCAGGTTTCTTAGCATTATCTTTTGTTGGCGAACTTTTTGATGCCCGACTTTCTTTTGATTGTTCCTCGATCTTTTTTAGAGACTGTTTTTCTTTTTTTGGTGTTAGGTTTTCTTTTTTTTCATTTTGGACCATTTTCACAGAAGCCTTTCTGGCGTTTTCCTTCGAAGGTGAAAGTTGCGGTGATTTGTTTATTGCTTTTGAGGGCGTCGGAGTTTCTATACGTTTACTTGCCATGGTAGGAGAACGCTGTGGTGATTTCGAGATGTTTAGCAGCGATTCCGCAACCTTTGTAGGTGAGGTTTTTATTGGCTTTTCGTCTTTTTTGAGAGATGCTCCCACATTCAAACCTATCAATTTGCTAGGGCTTTCAGTTGATTTAGCTCCATTGGCAAAAGGTGAAGGACTTTTGTGTATTTCTTGCTTCAGAATTCGATCCGGCATTCCATAGGACATTTCTCTATGTAAGTCCTCAGAATCTAAAAGTTGAGGTTTATATTTTCGTTCAGGTCTTGGAGATATTCTAAACGTTAATGTTTCCGTGGCTGCATCAGCTACCGAACGTGGTGGCGATAAAGTTTTTCTGCGTGGGGGCACAGGTTTTTCTTCGAATTTGTTATCAATTAATTTAACGGCGGATTTTGGTTTTGTAATACCTCTTTTAGGGTCGGGTATGAAAAGAATTTCCGATTCCTCACTGGGGTCACTTAAGCCATATGGATTTTCGGCTTTTACACGAAATTTATACTCTGAGCCTTCTATTAAGTCATGTAGCGTTGTGCTTAGCGATCTGGTGGTGGCCGCCTTTAGCCAGACATTCCAACCAACTCGAAAGTATTCCACGATGTAGTTGCCAATCTTACAGCCGCCATCATCGATCGGGGTTGTCCAAGATAAAGTGGCGGATTTACCAAAGGACATATTAAGACGAACTTTGCCCGGAGGATTTGGTCTAGCTGTGACGGTAACTAGGAAAGATGCCGTGTCTTCTCCGAGCTTGTTGGAAGCGCGTATATCATACTCGCCTCTATCTTCCCGCTGAATGTTGTCAATTTTTAACATAGAATTGCGTTCGGAATTGATAATTTCAAAGCGGTCCCTATTAATGACAGGTTCACCCTCATGGAACCAGGTCACAATGGGGGGTGGTTGCCCAGCTACACCCACTTTAAGACGTAACACCTCTTGTGCCTCTACGATGAGACCGTCTTCATAGGTACGTGGCAATCGTATTTTAGGCGGAGCCTGCACAAAAAGATGAGCTTTTGTTACCACATGACCAGCACGATTGGTTGCTGTACATTTTATTTCACCCTCATCCGTCAATGCCACTTGGTGTATGATCAAAACGCTAGCTTCGCTATCGTTAACAATTTTTGTACGTCTACTACTGAAAATTTCATAACCGTCCTTGAACCAGTTTATCTCAGGTGGTGGTTGACCCAAAAACCGGACACGAAACTCGATACGTTCATCTTCAACAACATGTTTATCTTCTAGTTCATTTATAAAGCGGGGCACGCTGATAGCATTACGCTGCAAGGTGACGGTTAAAATATCAGATAATTCGCTAGGTTCGGATCGCCCCACAATATTTTCGGCAAATACGCGAAATTGGTAACGCCAACCCGGCTCAAGACCACTTATACAAACTTCACAGAGCGTAATTGGTGTAGGAGTGGCTCGCACCCAATGAGGTGATCCCATGCGGCGATGTTCGACGACATAGCCTGTAATGGGTGAGCCGCCATCAACCTTTGGACGTTCAAAGCGTAAACTAATAACATCAGGTTGCTGATCGGGCAACGGTATTAACATAGGACGTCCGGGTGGAGATGGACGTTCTGAAAAGTAATAAAATATTCCGATTAGTCGGACCAAGAGATATATGTTTAGTAATAAGTGCAACAACCTCATAGTGATTCATAAAGCAAATGTATGCGTAAACTCGAAAATAGCAGAAGAAGAGAAGCAACTAAAACAAAAGTTTTTTGATGTTTGCTTCTACGAAACAAATTACGACATTTAGTTTCCCTTCACTTGCTGTTGTTAGGTTTTCGAAAAATTTTTCTTGCTCTCAGTTTTTTTCTTCTTTTTTTTATATTATGATTGCATTGATTTTGGCGATTCACTTTCTTTTATCTCTTAATTCATTTTTTTTATCCCTCTCTCTTCTTTTTTTATTTCTCTTAACGCATTCAAATTACTGAAGACTTACTTTTTAATATACCAAAGCTGTCATATCAGAAAAATTACATTACGAGGAAGCGAGAAGAATCCGTGCACCATCACTAACGTTTCATACGCTAATCGCCTTTAGTATTGAAATGTTCACCTTCTAGGAAATCACAATTTGGAGCGTATGAAATTACATCTGCTATTCGAAGGTAAGAATGAAGATTTTAAACTTGAGAGAGAAATTCTAAAACTGATTGGATCGGATTGTAAGAATCTTCACCTTCGATCGGAAATAAATAACTTGAGGGTTCATTCACGTGATGCAGATATCACTAATAAAAGTTTGGTACGAAGCATTGCATCTATTCTGAAAGTTACTTATCTAAAATCTTATGCTGAACTATGTGATCCGCTGTATCCTGGTAGTGGATATCAAAGCATGCCGATCAAACTCTACATAACCTCTCTTTTGTTTACATATGCACTGAATATATACAGAGAACAACAAATATACGATTCAATACACAGCAAACGGCAAAGTCAACCACTTGAGTATAGACATAGTTCTAAAAATAACCACATTTCTAACGCTCCCACCCGACAGACATATCAGCTATTTATGTCTAAAATCTATGAGTGTTTTATATTTAAGATTAAAAAAAAAAAAGGAAAAAAAAGTCGACTTTTTCCTAAGAAATATGCGGAAATACTGCACAGATTTAGGGCATTTTCATTACCCATTACCTGCTGTTTTCCAGTGAACATTTTTTTTAGGTCGGCCACTTTGGTTATGATGTTGTAGTTTTCCCTGTTGATTTCCCATGCACGCTGCGGTTGATAGAAGGATAAAAGAGAATTGAAAAGGATTTTAAAAACTTTCAATTTTTAAAGGAACCAAATTTCGAAAATGCACTTTAAATGAAATTTTTCTTTAAGAAATTTTTCTAAATAATTCTTTTGAATATTTTCAATGCCTGCATTTTTTCTTTCTTTCTTTTATTTTTCTAAATTAAACTTTTGGTCGCAACGTTAAATAATTCCGTACAATACAACACACTTTTTAAAAATATTTTTCATTTTCAATACGTGGCGATTGCACTCACAAACGACACTGTCAGCCTAGGCGCTACTTGAATTTATTTTAATCGGTCTCTTGGCGCGCGGAAAACAATTTCTTCATATCAAACTTGTAAAATTTTCACAACTTTCCTCTTAAACATTCATTCATTTTATTAAGAGAGAATTCAATTTCATTCTCCCATCATCTACACTAACTGATAACTAACTATTGCACTTTGGAATGAAAAGTAAGAGTAAAATTTAAGAGCAAAGAAGAATTTATTTGCGAAAAGTTTGTAAGAATATTTGTACAAAAAATTACTTTTTATCGTTTAAGAGTTTATTATATTACGTACACGTATTTTAATGTTTTCTCGACCACATTACTTAGCCAAGAAATCAAAAAAGAAACAACTAAATTACATTCATCTTGGGTCAAATTTCAGATGATCAGCATCTCAGTCAAGGCACGTATCGATTGTGGATGATAAGAATAATTTCAAATTAAATTTCTTATTTTCCTTTTTTTACATTGTTTGCTGGACGGGTAACGATATCTGAACTATATGCTGACCTTCTAAGTGTCTATTGTGTACGAATTTTAACAACTTCTTAATAGCAATCTCTACATCTATAGATCCCAGCTAAGACAGGGCCTTACGTTAACCAAGTATATAAATGTGCATTTGAAACAACCGTTAACGCTAACTTTCGTATGCTAAAAACGAAGCGGCAAGATTATTATACCCCCAACTTTTTACGACACGTGTCGAAATGCAAATAAGATTATTTTCAAATGCATTTTTTAGCAGCACATTGTACATATATATGTAAATGGGCACAGCGACATTGTTCAGCAATTATCAGCAACATATAGAAAATATTTTGAAAACTTTTTCAAATGCAATATTTCAAATCTACTTTTAATTCCCTTATACTATAATATTAATTACCATTATTACGTTTGAAAAACATTAATCAGAGAAGACAAAAATGTTCGGCGAATCTTCGACACCCCACGGTATTTGAAAATTGCTTCTGGGTCACTGTTTTATCGAAAGTTTGCACTAAATTTAAGATCGATATCTGTTATAGTTTGCAAATTAGTAATAATAATAATATATACAAATTTTCATTCTTTTCAATTTTTTTATACCCTACATCTAACGAATGGCGGCAGCGTATAGTAAATTTATGTCTACGCGTGTAACACACAAACGGGCTTAAGACAGACACACCTTTTTTTATTCCGATTGATTCGGAATCATTATCTGAGTCGATTTAAGCTTGTCTGTCAGCCAGCCTATCTATCTGTCCGTCTGATGTTGCTCAATGTGTTTTTGCATCCAACCTACGGGTTGCAAACTTTAACATTTTTTTAAGAAAGTTGGTACACTGACGTGCTCTGACTTAATGCAGAACCCGACCCGAAAACCATGAGTATGTTTGATACCGATTCATGCATATTCTGGTAAGGGACGAGTGAAATGTCACCTCATATTCTATGTGAATGTGAGGCCATCTGCAGAATCAGGCACAAAGTGTTTGGCGAGCTTCCTAAAACTGGAGGGTTAGGAACTCGGGCGCCCCTCTTCCTCCGTATTGCAGGCTCCGTAAAACAAAATATAACCCAAGGTGCTCTCTTTATAAGCTAGATTTAGGGGCTGATATTCCGGTTTGAATGAATCAAAATAAAGCTATTGCTTGCACCGCTTTATATAAATCACAAATCATCATTCGTTTTTCGTTTCCAGTAACGGCTCTACTAAGAAATTTATCTCTGGGAAATTTGGACAGCAATGAAGTGCAAATTGATCGATGAGTATTCTTATGCTTATCTCAGATAATCGACACTTTACTTATATTCCAAGTCTGTTTTCGTATAGTTGACCACATGCACCCAGGACTTCTTAATAATTCTCGTATACTTAATTTTACATCAGCTTCCACAACAGATTTTAGGGTGTCGTTTCCAAAGTCAAGTGGTCGTCCACTTCGAGGCCTGTCAAAGACATCATAATCGCCAGCAGTAAACTTTCTGATCCAATGTTCGCTTTTGTTAGATTTCAATGGATCTCGATAAATATCTCGATAAATATCGTTTCTTTGTTGCTACCGTTACATTAAACCCCGGATGAAAATGAAAAGATATGCAATACCGAAAATATTGGCGAAGATATGGACGTTACCAAAATAAAATTTTATCCCTTTAGACTCAGGTTGATTTTCCGAAAACCGAAAAAGAATACTTTAGATACAGCAACGCTCCCCCCTTCAACGATCGGTACAGACATAAAGACAAAACAAATTCTGCGTAACTAGTTACGGATCTGCCCAATATTTTCATTTAGGCAATCTATTGCTCGATGAACGTATGATGTCTTTTAAAAAATCTAGAGTGCTGGTCAGGCAGATTATTTTGCAATAATTGCAAAAAAAAAAATACGGAAAGAATGGCGGTTTCTGTTGAATTTCCTATTGGAGTGATTGGAGCATTGATTTCTTCTGTACTGTATTCATTCATCTGGTCGACGTTTCGTTTTCAGTTAGGTTTCATAATATTGGAATTTGATGCATGTCAAGGTTTACTGTCCTGTACTTTGGCGAAAATGAAGTACGAAATGAGAAAACATGAAGTTATGCGATAAATATATTTTCGGTGAGCTTTCAATTCTTGCCTCAATCTGCATTGGCTGTAACTGTCGGCTGAAAAGTATCATAACTATAAAGTAGAGAAAGTGAGAATGAAAAATTGAGACGTGATACATGAACGTATGCACGCACCGCATACACTGCAAATCTTCTAGAGAATTTTTTGAGGAATTTCATTACGGAACGACTCCACTGTCTATGGGTATTGTAACGTTTACAACACATTTCAATAAACCACCAAACTCGGTAGTTACGCATCTGCAATATTTATTCTTGCTTTATAGCTTTGGCTTCTTCTTTTTTTTTTTTTTTCTTTTCTTTCTGTTTAATGATGGATTGCATTGTAAATCAGCAAAAAAGGCAAAAACTTACAAACAAAATCTCTCTCTATAAAAGGACTTTAAAAATATGTGAAGAAATATAGGGAGAAATACATAAAAGAACAACACATCCGTTTACTTGATAATGATGTTGAAGTTACTTTTTTTATTTTTATTTTTTTTTTTTTTTTAAATATGTCTGGTATGTGACGACAATCCATTTACTACTACTACTACTACTACTGCTGTTGCTGCTGCTGCTGCTGCTAGCTCTGCTAGTGTTATAAAGTAAAACGCTACTAGCAGTGAGAGAAAAAAAAAAAGGAAAATCAAATGAATAAAAAAATTATTAATTAAACAGAACAAATAAAAGCATAAAAAGCAAAAACAGAAAAACAGTAGTTCACTACACAAGTTACAACTCCAACTCAGGCCCAAACAGTTGGACTGGGTTTGTCAGCATTCACTGCAAAAGATGAAAGTTGTTGTTGCAGCGTTTATAAGCTTTTATTTAAACTTTAGTAGAAGCTTAGAGGTGCGACTAAACGGTGTAAACGGCTGAAACGGTTGTCGAAGGGGATAAAATTTAAAGTGCCTTCTCATTCTTCTTCAAAAATAAAACATAATAAAAGTAAATTTTATTAAAACAAAAAAAAAAAAAAAAAAAAAAAAAAAAAAAAAATTTTTTTAAAAAAAAAAAAAAAAAAAAAAAAAGAAGAAAATAAAGCATTTTAACCTTTAAAAATATTTAATGTGATCGAGCAAAAAAACAAAAATTCCTATTAATTCAAAGGTATATTTTAAAAAGTTTAATGAAAATATGCGACTTTAACTTGTGTGCAGCTTGAGTATGGAATAAATGAATAAATAAATACGCAAATCATTAAAATGTAATAAAATAATTTTTGAATTTTTCATTGCGGAATTTTGTACGTAATTTAATGCAATTAATTTAATTAATCGGCATAAAGGGAAAATAATAAACATAAAAACAAAAAAGATAACTAAAATAAAAAAAAGAAAACAAAACTGAAAATATTAGAAATTCTACTAAAATTATGAAAAAAATATTTAATTTAGAAAACCAATTTTAGATAATTAGAAAAACGTTGGGTCGCTATGGGGTCCTTGTTGTTAAGCCTTGTCATTTTGGCATCACCTTTCCTTTGATCTTTGAAAAATCCTAAATATCATAAGTGACAAGGTTAAAATCTGTTACGTGGGTTTTTCTCGTCTTTCGATTTTATGTTCGTTAGATTTCGTTTGAAGGTCCGAGAACTCGATCTCGTTAGCCTAGAAATTAAAACAAAACTTGCAACTGGAATTGATCGCTTATATTACTTAGAGTAACATAAATCTCAATCGAAATAAGAGAAACTTCATTGTCCCACACATTCACATTTTCCATACATTTACCTTAAGCAGATATCCTTTACAAAAATTTCTCTCAAAGCGAATGGTACTGAAAAATGGGAAAATTCATTTTTCCACTTTAACTTTAAATAGATTTTGGAAAGTGCATATGTACGCCCATCTTTTATTCGTTTGAGATTTTGAGCCGATTTCCCAACGAAATCCGTACGATCGTCCGTTGGGTTTTGTTCGAACTTACACGGTTGCAAAAAGTGGATATCTAAGAACCGCCCTAAAGCGTGAATACGGGTTTTTGCTATAGCGCTATCTACACAATCAGAAAGTGAGGGCCTACCCACCTACTTTTTCCATTCCTCTTTCTAGAAAAGTTTTTGAAAAAAAAACAACAATTTTCCCAATCACTCTCGTTAATTTCACACAACCCAGCGAACATTAACCATAATCCCGCTTACAATTATCACAGAACATCTCCTCTTTTAAATCTTGGGCTTGAAATTAAAAAACTTTAAGCAGCTCTCCCACCCACATGAGATTTGCCAATAAATGATAATAGCCGATGCTTAGGTGTGGAGAATACTGTGTAGTGGGGGCAGGAAGACGAACCTCTGTTCATGCAACTTTGTAGCCATCGACTTGTGACTTGTGTGCGATGTTTTTTTTTTGCTTTCTTTTTTTTTTCGCTTTGTTCCACTGTTTCATGGAATAATACACTGCCTCTTGATAACTTTGGGATGCCAGCTATCTTTCGCTTTACGATGTCATAACCTGACTTGAAATTAGTAAATCACCTACAAATTTTTTCTTTGGCGGAGAAGAGCTGCTGTAACACTCTTCTAGGCAACGTTGAAGTTAAACAGCATCATTACTAGCACCACTGTAACTCATAAACAAGTGATCGAAGCGACATTAAATGTTGGCAGGTGTTGTATGAAGGTTGACACTTTTTACAACGGAATATGGCTATGTTGTAATGGTCGACATTTATATGTCTATTCCGAGAAATATTCAACGATGTTATAAGACAGAGTATGGCATACGGCTTTTAATGTCTGTAAAGTGCTTTCAAATTAGATAAAAATATATTGACAATAGATCGACAGATCTGGTATACGGACCGTCGTAATATCTTCTAATCAAATTTCTTTTACAAGATAATGATGGATACGGAAGTATTCTCTCTTGTTTAAGTAAATAAACGATTTCCTTCGGTGTTACATGTGAGCTGACTCGCTTAGTTAACTTAATATTTGACTTAACTTCTGTTGGCTGGGACTCTAAAAGAAACTCCAACTTGGAATTTAGCACATGTAAAACGATCAATTTGTTTTTTGTTGTTATTCTTGTTGTTGTTATTATTGCGAGATCAATACAATTATCATCGAATTATCGTTAATTTTACTTTGCTTAAAAGAAAAGAAGATTCACGTACGCGATTTATTATTATTGTTAGTTCGATTAGATCAATTCATTTGCAGTAAATATTTTTTTCCGCTAAAATGTATTAAAAAAATGTTCATCTTCTAAAAGTGAAAAGTATATCTTATTAAAAATCTTTAATTAGCTATGGGGTGTTCTGCGTCGTCCTCGGGATATCGGGATATCAGTTTATGTTATATGCCTAAGTGCTTTCTTTGACTTGTTCCAATCCTTGACCTATCCAAACCAAATAGCTCCCTTCTTCCTTCTTCCCTCCTCCCTCCTCCCTCCTCCCTCCTCCCTCCTCCATCCTCCCTCCTCCTACCGAAAGTCTCAGAATGCAAAGTATAGTAAAAAATTTATATTTTTTGCCAACGTTTCCTTTGATAGTTAAACGATGTACGTTGATATGGTATTCCAAATAATTCTATTAATAACAAGAACGACTCAATCTTGGTATATAATGTTAAATAATTGCTTTTGGCTACGATCGAAAATGAAAGCAATATCCGACAGTTGTATGTGTGTATTTAATTTAACAAAGAAAATCAAAAAATGTTGAAAATAATCAGGCGTTTTTTGCGATCATGTGTTGTATATATATATATATGTTGTATTTGTATATATCTATATTATATATATAATAATATGTATATAATATATATATAATAAAAGTCATATATCGATATATTATTAGTACTATATATATTATATTATATATATTATATTATTATATATTATATACCATATATATATATATATATATATATATATATAGATATATTATTATATATTATATAGATATAAACATATATATTGATTTGTTTAGATGAATAGATTAAGCGTATTGCCGATAAGAAGAAGATATCTAGTAGCTTGATGACTTTTTATCAATTATTGATAATTTTTCTTGATTTTATTGAGCTTAATAGTTGTGTAATTTATGTGCATAAAATTTGAGGTTATGAATTCTTCTGTTTTGATTTTATGCTCATTGATTGCGAACTGTGCCTTCAATTATTATAGGCTGAAGTCTACACGTCAACGACAGCATGGAAACTTCATGTGCTGTATATATATAAAAGTTTTTTTTTTTTTTTTTTTATATTTATTTTACGTTAATAAACTTTCATATTGTTTAGTTTCAGTTGTCAGTTGTCTGAGAAGTTCTCTACGATCAAGTCAAAAAGTTGCTTTCTATAAATATAAAATTTCAAATTTTCATTCCCAAAGTTAATAGGGCTAATAAGAATTTCGCTTAAGAACTCCTCAGACTGGTTATAGAATAATCAAATGAAAAGACAAATGTCCCGAATCTCCTATACATTTCAAGTCATTCCATAAAAAACAACTTGCCATAGTAAGAGAATTCCTTTATTTTGAAATCTTGGGAATTCGATCAATATCTGCCGTACACGTTTGACAAATACAATTGGAGCCGGATCATTGATAGGTCATATCTGGACTTAAAAATGAAAAAAAAAACGAAAATATTTTTTTGCTTGTAGTAAGTCATTTTTTTTAAGTCACAAGCAATTTTGAATTCTTTAAATTATTTGTGTCGTTCTTTCATCTTTTTATTAAATAAAATGCCGATATACTCAAATCAGAATATTTGACGGTTTTGCTGGGTTTTGAATTCAGCTTTAATTGTAATTGCTTCTCTACACGAGTTTATCATCAGAAGCTTCAAGCTCCATTCGTCACAGCTGCAGTAGCTGTTGTTGGTGGCATTCGCTAATGATCGTTTCATTTGCTTGAAACAAACTCGGGTACATCATATCCAGCTGCGCTTACTTGAATGCTGCTGTCGTGGATATTTAGCTTCATTGTCGTTGTTAATGGTTTACGTAGTCCGCGCCATGCTTTTTTCGCATCCTTTGCACATTACGCTTTACTATTCAGCGTCGTTCTGATTAAGTAGGAAAAGTAAAATTTCCCGCAAAAGATGTTTTTTTTTTTGGCACAAAACTCAATATTTTTTTTGTTAACTAAAAAATGTTTGCGTTGTACTATGTGCTAGTGTTACGGCTGATCACTGTTGATAGATGGCCAAGCCACTACAAGCCACTGCCTAACATTAACGATATCGATATTTGACGTCCGGAAATTTAGTTGCACACCTAGTATCGACGCAGTTGAGATCACATAGCTTGTCAGTAAGCTAGATGTACGTCATCGTATTCAAGCCGGTCAAGTTAGTATAGAGTGATCGCAAGGAAGGGAGAAAATTAGATTTACTCTAGAGCAAACTATTGATCTTCTATACCTCAACAAACCAATACATAAAGGTTGTAAAGTATTATTGTGTGATAAGTGTGACAGTGTGCTAGTCAATTAGACAATAGGGCTTCTTTTTAAACAGGCTGCTCCTATAATTTTGGGAAAGATTTGTATCAATTCTTATAGCAACCAGGTGCTGCGTGTTCAAGACTTTCGCTCAATGTGGGCATGCTTGTGTGTTACTTGCATAGTGTAACACTAAATGAAATATAGATAACGTAGACATATAACGTAAGTATCAAGTTTTAGGCTAATACGTATGGATCACAATTCCCAATCTTTCATCTGGGATAGGCGCGGTTTTGCGTGAATTACGCCCGTTCTCACACTTGATCTGCGGTTTACAGGTGAGAACATGAACGCCAAGTGTTGAACTTTAATTGAGTTCAATTAACTGTAAGTTTTCGAACATGTGACGATAACGAGACTAATATTGCTATATGAATTTCGAATCCTACAACGTTCGAGAATACATACAGTCTGCGGACCCTCTGATCCGCAGCCCTCACTTTTTAGCGATGGGTTTAAAAATTCATGATTCATGACGATTCATTTTCTTTGTTCAACGCTTGCTGGTCTCGAAAAATGTTGTAATGTGTGAGTGCATTTTTTTTTTTATTTAAGAATTTTTCAAATTTCAGAAAACACTTTTACGGTATACGCATGCTCGAATGAATGCTTACTAATACTTAAAGAGAAAATCTTAAACCTGTCCATAGAACGATACATTTTTTATTTAATTTCATTCGCACACGTTGGCTCTGTTAAAGTCCTTGCTTCTAAATAGTTTGCTAAAACACATCAACTTAGGCCTGCTTTATCTCTCTTTCGCATGGACTAACTAAAAAATCGTCATTTTTCTTTATTATATTAAAGTTACGAAAATGTCTTTGACAAAAAGCGGCTTATATAAGACGTATGAGAATTTTTCTGCGAAGTGGCCTATCGTCTTAGCCTCAAACTAAAGAGAGAGAGAGAGAGAGAATAAAGGTCCTTTATATTACAATCCAATCCACGCGAATAGACGAGTAGAGAAGAATTGTGACTAGTAAGTTAGTGTTTGCGGGTTCAGCGCTCGGTGCCGTCGTGCTATAGTGCGGCATAGTTACCGATTAGGGTGTGATCACTCTTTATCTCTTTTTATTCCAGAAAGTGATTCCAATTCTACAATAAAGAGTGCGTGTATTCCATGTCCTTCCAGGATGTTCTATATATACATCCGCATACACATATATTTTCTAAATATTGGAAAAATACGCAGAACTTAATCAAAATCGAAATGCAGGTTTAATTATCTTTGATCTAAAAAACAAAATAAATGTCTATTGTGCAAATTTCCTTAATGGATGATATATATATATATAGATATATATATTATATTATAAACAAAAATTTCGAGTGGAGATCGAGCAGTCGAAAATGAAGTCATATTAACGTAGTTAAAATGCGTTTATCATTCACAAGAAAGTTTCGGAGGATTCCGAGACAAAGTATATATTGTCTTGATCAGTATCGAATTCTGGAATCGTTTTAGATATTTGCGTCCGTGTGTCCGCGTAATGTCTGTGCTAAATATTATCATGGTTGCAAAAATGAAAACATCTTCTTCAAGTTTTGCAACAATGTTGGAAGTTCTTGAGCGGGCTGATACTGAGAATAAGCCAGTTCACGCGCATAATGGAACCTAGACTGAGAACGCCTATGTCTTTACAAGCAAAAAAAAAAGTGTACTTACTACTCATAACCTACAACGACAAGGGTTCCGGGTATGTTCGATGGATGACCTTAAAGTGGCTGTGCAGAAATCAAAGAAGTTTGCCACACCTACCCACTATTATATACTATCGAAATTCCAAAGAGTTTTGTTTGATCCGGTTTTGTTTATTTGATTGGTTACCCAAACACTCTTTGCGATTGAAATACAAGCCGGAATGATAGGATGCCCATGGAAAGTAGAAGCAAATAACCTACTCTTTGAACATTTCTTTTTACAGTGTTTTTCTTCTGCTTGACACGAAAAGTGCTTTTTAAGTTTGTTGAAGATGACTGCTAGTAAAATTCAGTTATATTTAAAACTTAAATCCGTATTTTGTTTCTTGTTGTATACGGCTATTGCTTGAGTTTATAAGCTGCATAACATGTAATTCAAAAAATATTGAGTTTAGTAATGATGGTAGCGATAGTTACATTTAAATGTCAAATGAATGGATCAATTTTGATCTCCCAAGCACATTGCTTTTCTGAGTATCTGGTAAGAAATCTTATTAAAATTTTCTTAAGATTTTGTTTTACTATTCGGACAAACGGTACTTATAGTATCATGGGATTAATCGATTTAAGTGTTTCCAAGGGCTTAATTTGCAGACAGCGTTAGCAATTTTTGTTTATGGGCCTCGTTACAATGTTCAAGTGTCCGACTTAAAATTTAAGGTTTGTTTCCGCTCATTAAGGGTTAGCCATGCAGATAAATCGATGTATATATATGTATATTTATATATATATTTATATATATAATTATATATATTTATATGTATTTATGTATATTTATATATATATTTATATATATAATTATATATACATTTATATACATATAGATATAGATAGAAAGAGAGAGAGAGAGAGAGGGAGAGAAAGAGAGAAGGAGAGTGATAGAGAAAGAGAGTGAGTGAGAGGGGGGAGAGAAAAGAGAAAAACGCAAACATTCAGACATACTGCACAAACCGTTTACCATACAATTTCATGCTTCTTCGGTTATACAATAACGTAATTCAATATGAGCGATGACAGTGATATTTTTTGTTACTTTTTTTTCCTTGTTTGCTTGTATTCAAAGAAGTATCAAATAGTTCTGGAAAAACACCAAGAAGCATACATAACCTAAA
The DNA here is from genome assembly GCA_000688715.1 of Glossina pallidipes. Classification (NCBI taxonomy): domain Eukaryota; kingdom Metazoa; phylum Arthropoda; class Insecta; order Diptera; family Glossinidae; genus Glossina; species Glossina pallidipes. Next base: position 1,009,641 of record KK499838.1, read on the forward strand.
TAATGAAATTCACTTAAATATTGAAAACAAATCTTCGGATATTTTCGATGCGTTTACATACATTGTTGCTGCAAGTAACGACTCAATAGAAGTGAACCATGTGACGGACACATAAACTTGCCTCAACTGCTCCTTTCTATAAATGTGTCTTTTGTGCTATCAATTATGCGCGTTTATCTTTTCTAGAGAAAAAGAGTTAATTTCATTTTAAAGTCAACTTCTGATGCTCAATATAATGAAGCAAATAATGTGTATATTAAAAAGTATTGAGCCTAATGATAATAAAATGAAAGCTAATACGTTTTACATTTCGTTACATAGTTAAAAGAAATAAATCTGCGAATTTTTGAATCCGTTAACCGCTCAATACTTTTCAGACAAACTTATATGTATATATATATATATATATATATATATATATATATAAAAACCTTGATTTGCTTTACTAAAAAGCTTGAGAATAAACCGATCGCGATCATATTAACCGAGTATGGTTGTGAGTGTTTAGATTGATTAAAGCTCAATACTTATGTGAGTACGTAATATCAAAAAATCTATTATTTAATTAAAATCATTAAAGGACGTCGATAGCGTCGATAGTCAAATTATACGCATCTATGGCATCTATGGGATATCGATAGCTTATAAAGACTTTATAATTTTCATTAAATTTTTGTCTTTTCGCAATTAGTGCAGATTTTTTAGACAGTCTTTCGCAACACTTGTGGTCATCGACCAGTGTATTGTCTAGATCCAAATGCTAAGACATACATGTCCCAAAAGTTTGGATTGCTTGTTTTTAAAATGTTGTAGTTTATATAGAAAAGTGATATGATAAAATAAATATACCGTCATCCTTATACTGCTAGTGAATATAAGGTAAAATCACAAGGAAATTTTCTTCTTTTCTTGTAATTTAAGCCGTAGTAATGATGATAATGATGACGATGGTGTGCTGGCAGTAATAATAGTGGTAATGGTTAAGTAATCAAACACTCTCATCCGTTAAGAAATAATGATAAATGCAATATTTTCTAAATGACCATAAAATCAACAACACGAAGTAGTTACATATATATTTGGTTTGTTAGTTAACACAAAGCCAAACAAGAAAAAGTCGTTTGAAATGGCAAGAAAAAATGGCAAAAAAAAAAAAGAGCAGCAAAGAAAACACTTCGGGCTAAGCAATGACAAGTTTCAATAACGTTGCTTAACAACTAAGATGTGGTTTGTCAACTGAATTTATGACAAGAAACAACATTCTTAGCGGTTTCGTGTAGTTGTTGTTCTTTAGCAATCAAATGGCTTATATTTTTTTTGTCGCTGCTCCCTGAGCGCATATATTTTGCACTTGAAAGCATACGTAATGAAAGGTATACTGAAGCGTGCTTGCTACCAGATTAAATTACTTAAAGAGGAACTAGGTTTGCCTGTGCATGCCTGTACGCGAATACCGGAGCCGCAAGCATAAATGATAAAGTAGAGGTTGTTACATTAAGACAGCCGGCAGAATTTTCATACTTAGCACTTAAGCTCTATGCAGAAAAATTTCTAATATTTGCTTAGACACTTTTCTGTTATGTTAAAGGAGAAGAAGACGAAGAAGAAAAAAGTAGGGACTGAAAACTTTAATACATCTTTGCCTAACCGTAGTTGGAAAAGAAAGTGAATTATTTTACTAGAAAGGGCGAAATTTTATTACCCTGTCAATAGTGGGACTTGTAACTTTTATCCCATTGCTTTTACTTTGTTACGAGGTATTGAATAATACAAAAAAACTAATCACGCTAGAATCTCAATTGATATTGCGAATGATCGATAACAAAAGATTGTGTTCAATATTGTGAAGCCATGCTGGAAAAGTCAGTGTTTGTCTAGCCTGCATGTATACGTACCTCAGTAAATTTCACTCCATTTTTATCTATCCGTCTGTCCGTCTGTGGTGTTCATTACAATAACACAAATTTCCAAATTTTAGCACATTAGGATGCCCAATTTTCACCGCTCATACGGGTTCCGATTAACTGAAAGATAAGTTTAATTAATTGTATGCATCAAGATTGATGAGAAGAAATTAGCTGATAGTTTCATCACTTTCATCACATCATTACTAGCGATGTGTCTTTGGTATAGAATATATCAAGCTTGTGCCGATGTGTGTGTAATGCGCAAAGGGACTTCAGGTAGATTCACCTTTTGACCAACCGATGAATCGGTTTTAGCTTGTCTGTCTGTCCGCCTGTCCGTCTGATCATTTGTCCATCTAACGTCCTTCTTATGTTTGTTCTATGAGGGTTCTTGGGTTCAACCTACATGTTACCATTTTTGTGATATTTTAATGAAATTTGATGTGCCGACATATTTTCGCCCAAGGACAATTGATATTGAAAATGGGCTGGTTTGAACCATTTTGGCGAACACTTCACATACAATGTCTTATTTTGAGAAAGCTGTTAGGGTTAGGTAAACAATATTTGCAATATTCCATATACTACTATATAGTATCTTGAATTGACTGAACCAATTTCATCAATCCTTCTCATATAACTGTTTCCACGAAAAGTAAGCGCGTGCAGAATGAAAAGGTCTAACCTTTACTGCTTTATGATGAAAATTGATCGACAACAGTAATGGGACATAGAAAAACATAACGGTGCCCTATTTCGACCATATAAGTGTACTTTCCTAAGCCTGCCCTATGAAAAGTAAGCTTTTATACAACAAAAAGTCTAATTTTTAGTACTTTATGACGAAAGTAGGCAAAGAATAAGAAAATTTTTCACAAGTCTTCCCACATTTGGACTATAAAAGATTACGTTTTGGGCCCGAACGTCCGTGAAAACCATCTGTCTTTGTATGGGAACAAGGTATGCTTTTTATTATTTTATCATGAAAATAATTGAAACAATAAAAAAAAAGTATTAGACGAAGTGGTGTGGAGTATTTAATGGTCGGTCTCGTACGTCTACAGTGTTTCTATTTACTTGCGGCCGCCGGAATGTTGACTGTACATATAGACACGTTGGGGATAAGGAGGGTTTATGGCACTCGAGATCTTCTTAGCATAAATTAGGTCAAAACAATAGAAAAGTTGGCTTTCTTCTTATGTACAGGTCCCACAGCATTAATTTCAAAATTTACCAATCAACAAGGACAAGGATCAACACCTCAGCCTATACAACATCAAGTTCTGTAAAGGACACTTGGGAAATGCTGAGCCGTGACCAAGTAAAAAGCGCGATTTAATTTAGAACGAACTAAGCTCAATTTACTTTTATTATATACCTATCTGTTTATAAAGAATGAAGTTCAAAACATCATTTCGATCCATCCAACTTTTTCAAATTCGTTTAGTCCTTCAAAATATCTCTTTTTACAGATTTTTTCGATTTTGTTGAGAGCGAGGAAAAATGACATTTTTTTACCTTTCATATAGCGCGAGGTAGAAATAAATCGATCCGAAGAATTCTCAATGCCATTTGCCATTTGGCTTACGCAAAAATCATGGCCTACTGGTTGAAAGCAAGTGAACATGAGTAGGCATGCAACAGACAGACATTATAGAATCATTTTCTGAGTCGATTGCTATAATCAAGAAAGATAGATTTATAATCTAAATTCTGCTGGTTGTTATATGCATATATATATGCACAAAGTTAATGGATAAGTACTACAAGTGATGGAGGTTATAAGTATGGAGACAAGTCGCAAGACTTTATCCTTGCTTTCGTGCAGAAAGAAGCCTCTCATATACGTGATCAAATACAGAAGTGAATTTCTTACTGGCTTATGAAAAATGGTCTGTTATCGTTCTTTCGGAAAACGCACCTTGGATTCGAAAGAGTATTTAACTACCATTATAGTATAATGTTAACCCACACAATTAAACTCTCAGTTAGAATTAAAATTATTTTAATTACATATGTTTTGCGTGCCTCACCACAACTCTTGATTGCGTTTAATTAAATTGTTTTCACAGAATAAATCTCTGGCTTCGATGAATTTTAATTTGTACGAGATATGAAGATCTCCATAATGAAGGAATAGGCCAAGAGAGCAATTAACTTAAAAAAATAAAAAATTATCGGCCTTAATAATGTAATGTAGTATTTATTAGACCGAAATATGTAACTTAAATATTGTTGTAAATTACGATTATTTCTAGTGTTACAAACGGAATGACAAATTTAATACAACCAAAACTATTAAGGGTTGTTAGGAAAACAAAACAGTTCGGTTTTAATAAGTGTTCCTGTGATATTTTTAGATTTTTATTGTTAGCTTCATACATATAACTGCACACACATATTTATAGACGTCACATCTTCGCATGCTTATAGTAAAAAAAAAAAAAAAAATTTGATTATTTTGAGTGTAAGCGTAAGAAACTTTTATAACTAACTGCTATCAGTTATTGAAAAAGCAACAATTCTTTAAAACCACTAACAAGTTTAAAACGTTTGGGGGCAGTTTATTTAGGTTTCCACTGACGTATTTAAAGTAGGTCTCTCTTTAGTTCTTTCTTATGGAGCTTTTTCTTGACGGTTTATTTTTCTACTTTTTTCTTTTTATTTTTCTTGCTGTTGCAAAGTAGTCGGCTGCAAGTTGTTTATAGTAAACGACAATGCAACATTAACCGTAACAGCAGCAAAAACAGCAACAACAACAACAACAAGAACAACAACAACATACTTTTATCATCAAGTATATATAAAACAGCAACTTGTAAAATTAAAGTAAAACTGGTATAAAGTCAACTACACATTCATATGTGGAAAGATTTGTACAATTAACTGCATTTTTTTTTTTTTCTTTTTTTGTGTTAGAAATATGTTATATGTTATGTTGGCACAATAGCAATGTAACTAAAATATTTTATTGGTTGAAATCCAAAGCTTGAATATTTGTATGCTTAAGTAAATACTAGGGAGTGCTGCACATTCTTTAAATAAGAACAAATCTTAAGAAATTTAGCAAAAACAATTAATTTATTGCTAAGCGACCTATTCGCACATAAACAAAGAAACGAAAAATACGTGATGTGCGTTTTGAATCAAATCTATTAATATTTACCGATAACTTCAGTATAATATCCCATTAGAAGATGGAGCGACGATCCTTCGCTTTGTGTATCGATCGTATTTCGCATTGTCTGTTCATATCAAATCACAATTTTATATAATTTTGAGATGACTTTACGAATGATTTTCCAAATTACAAACAATATTCACATAAACTCCACCTTATTAAAATATTGTTTTGTGGTAATTTTGTTGGAGCTCTTTCTTCGAGTTAACTGATTTTTGAACGTTAGACGGGGAAAAGGAAAAAGAGAAAATTATCTACTACGTGTGGGAGGGATTTGTCTGACTTGCGAACTTAATCTGATAAGACTGATAAAGAAACTTTCAGAACAAGTGCCTTCCTTTAGCCAAGAAACTAATTCTCGTAATCATGATTTCAACGGACGATCGCCAATACATTGTGAATTATATAGAGAGTGTGTTTGAGGTGGGCAGGGAAAATATTATTAGCGGAAGAAATTGTTGAATACTGTCAACTATTCTTTGCTATTGCAGCTATTTGCTTAAGCCAAATTGTCTGAGGACTTAACCGCTCTAAAATACATTGCGGTGTCTCCGATGTCCAATGATGAAAGTATTATACATTGGCGTTCCAATTTTATCTGCGTGATATTAACGTATCCGCAAACATCTTCAAAAACTATATATATATATATATATGTATACATATATAAATATGAAATAACCTGAAATGGTTATATGTGTCACATGGTCAGCATTAACCATAAAAATAAACGCACAGCCACTTACTAGAAACTTTTGAGCACTTGCATTAAAGACTTTTGCATTTTTCTTGTGATTTAAATAAAAATTTCTTTTGGATGATGTTGAATGGGGAAAAAGCGATATGAAAATAGTGAAATTCATTTAGTGATTTTTTTTTTTATTTGCGTTTTATGTAAATAGCTCATAAAAAAAGAGAGAGAAATGTATGCGTAAATAAATGGTAAAGTTGTCAAACGTGTTCCTATACATAAAAAGTTAAATCTTTAACTCTCGCATAAGATATTGACGATGTTCCACAGGAAAAAAAAGAGATTGTTTCAAGCATTGTTTATAATTCTTGCATGCGGAAATTGAATGGTTTCTTATGATTTGCGGTTATAGCAGTCGAGCCAGGTTGAGAAAATAGATAGCATCGGGCCACTTACGTACCGCGACATAGCTATCAAAGAAAGAAAGTCTAATATGTATCTTTATTTAAAATCAAAGAATATTTGAGCCAATAATAATTAAAAATTAATTAAAAATTAATTAAATATAAAAAATTTGTAATTACATTGTAAACACGAAAAGATAAAATCTTTCAAAAGAATTTTGAGAATTTTTTTACGCTAACGATTCAGAAAGCGAAAAAAAAAGGAGAAAATGCCTTAAAAACCCATATTCTGTCTTTTGAAGCGAATTTAAGCTACGCGTTATATTGCAGGTGTGAATTAAAATGAAATCTACGAACCGATCATCGAATGCGATTAATAACATAGAAAATGTAACGCCCGTTTTTCCCATTTTTATTGACATGACATTCAATTTAGTTTTTTTTTGACATTTTAGCAAAAGACTGCCATTGGATCTTGGAGCAACTGTCCAAGTTCAAATTGACTTTAGGTACGGACAAGTTACGCAGAAAAATCGCGCGTTTAAATCGTCTTAATAGGGGGACAAGCAGGAAGTGAGTAAGTTGCCTGCTGAAATATACGTGTATTGGTTTATGCGGTCATTATATGCCCAACGATAACGTGGTACTAGCAAACCGCAAATGCAAGCAATGAGGAAAATATATGTTTTCACACGACAGTGTAATCGATGATTCGAATTTATCGATTACGTGAAATTTCGAAGATAGGATCAATTTGTAGCGTACTTTTTGGACGGTACCGTATTGAACGTCTGATTTTTCCAAAAAAGACAACATGCTGGACAAGCAGCGAAATAATCAAATCATATGTTGCAAGAAGTTCGTTAAGAACACTCTGTATGTAAGCCCTATATATGATAATGCTTATTGTTTTTTAATAATTGTGTTCCTGACAATGGAATAGTCAAGGTCGTTATTCTCTAGTATACTGATGTGCAAGTTCGCAAAATATTTATAATAGATTTTATATTTGCTATATAACTATAGCTTATGAAGTGTTAACGAAAATATTTCAAATTTCGTAATTGCAGCAGCTTAAGCTTGAAGAAATACGGACAGACAAAAGGATATCGGATCAATCAAGAATTACAAGTGTCCTCCTTGCAGAATCCCCTCAGCCTTGAATGAAATAAGCAAAAATTAATAAGAATCTTAGCATTCGTGATTGCTATGTAAAAGAAAACTAACTGCTGTAAGAGAGAGATAGCAAATATCATAAATAAAACCTACATATTACAATTAGTTTAATAAAAATTAAAAAAAAGGAGGGAAAACTTTCGCATTATGGAAGAAGATGTCTTAAACGCTTTACAGACACGCACCGTTTACTTGCCGGGCGGTTTCGATCGTAATGGTAAAGTAATCTTTATCGTTAATATCGTTAATGATTTGCAAAGTTGGCAACGTAAATGCTTGGAATTATCCGTAACGTATTTGAAGCGTTCACTAAGGTTAGTAGAACAATATATTTATATTGTATTGGCTAAAAACTATTAATTTATTTTATGTAAATATATATTTATTTACCATTTTTTTAAATAAAAAATTTTTAATGTATGCCGAAGCTCGAATTAAAATGCGAATATTTACAAGGAGTTATTTTATATTTAAATGACTTTCTAAAAATCAACCTTTGAGATGAAAAAAAAATCATAAATTAACACACAGAGATACATATATACATATATATATAATTTGATGGAACTTTGAAGGTATAAAAGGTAGAAAGAACTTTAAAAGGTATAACAATAAGAGAAAAAAGCTATGTTTTATTTGGATAGAAAAACTTGGTGCGCGCTTTTATGAATAAATTTAGTAAAAACATTTAATATGAAAGTGATTCGAATTGTTTTCTAAGAAATAATTTAATAGTTATAAAAGTAGACGGAGTAGTGTTACCGACAAAAATTGTCCCCTCTGTATGTAGATTTAATTCTTTCTCACACAAAGTTGAAAATAGAATTGATCTGAACGCGATCCTATTTTTCATTGGCAATTACATCTATATTTAGAAGAAGAAGAGAAATACACAATGGTTGGGCTAGTGGTGATAAAGTGCAGCTATCGCGGTGCGTAGTCATAATTCAGAACAAACCCTGCAAGGGGTTCGTTTTTGTACGGATAGGAATATTGAGGCTCTCATCATAACGGAAGTAACTAAAGAATAAAATACTTTTTCTATATCTATCCTTAGAAAGCTAAAAATTGGCGGGAAATCGTTTAAACTGAGTTGCCATTGAAGCTTTCTTTCCCTCTCTCCATCTCTTTCTTTCTCTCTCTAAGTTAGGCTGATAAACGGGAATACAGTGTACGTCAATGTTGAATTTTTTCCCTCTGTTTAGTCAAGATTTTTCCATATCTTGCTTTTAGATTAGTCGTGAGTTCTTTTTCTACTTCCGATCAGATGGACTAAAACAAACGCAGAAGAGAAGTGTAAGGCCATAGAGAAGGTATACAGGTTCTGAGAATGAAAATATCCGGTTGCTGGTCAAAAAAATCGAAAAATCGCCGAACATTGTGACATTCAAGTATGTATATATTCTGGACTAAAATAAGACTCAATTATACCAATTATGTTTGTTTATACGTCCGACCGACTGTCTGGTTCTCCGTTATAAGTTATTAAAATATTGGGGATTTTAAAAATTGGGATAGAACGTTAAAACATTATATACTTATGTTTTGTTGAGGTCACAAATCGAGTTTACACATGTATATGGATCGTGCAATACCACATAACGACCTTCCAATTGGATTTCAACAATATTCCAATTGGGTGTCAATGATCTTCCAATTTTGGCAAATTTTGATTTAACCTCCCAGTAGGCAGAAAGGATATCAAAGGGAGTGCTATGGACGAATATACGCAATACACTTGAGGACAAATCTATAAAGACTATCTTACAAATGATCTTAGAAAGAAACGGAGCTTGATCCATTTAATCTATGCGACAAGTGTTTCATTGTCATTATGCCATTACTTCGAGCATTCTCTTCTCACTTCTGAATCGAATATATTGCGTACCAAAACTGACACATCAAATGTTAAGATGAAGTCCATCCTTTGGAAGAATCAATGGACTAGAACAGGGACTGCAAAAATACGCACTATTAATAAAATGCCTGAGCTTCAGACTAAATAATAAGATAGGGGAATGACTAGCATGATCCGCAAAATTGCTTGATACAGAAGGCAGATTAATTAAGAACACAGAGAGTACAAAGAAAAAATGCTTAGACTGATGTAATAAACATATTGCAGATAGATTGAAATATATGGTGGAGTCATAAGTAACTTCCGATGCAGATACGTAGAATTACATTGCACCCTACCGTACGGTCGTACGGATATAAATTTTCATAAAATTTCAACAACAACAACAACAACAACAATATCACCACGAATATCAACCTTACAAACAAATAATAATAGATCAGCAAGACATGGAAATGAATGAGAATTATATTATACAAGTTCTAGGTTCTAGGCTATTAAAATATAAATATAGACCATCATCCATTAATAGTGTTAAGATAGATCAGTAAATCAAACCACAAAAAATTCTCATAGTACAAAATTGCCTCGAAATGCACAAGGCACAGCACAATTAACTACATAGCAGGGTAGGGTACACTTCGTTTCCAACATAGGTTTGCAACAACATCCTCGAAGACGCCAACACGAACATCCATCTCGGACCCCCGGGTTCAAAAAAAACTCTCACGAATGCCATTCGGGACGTCTTCGGGTGCCTTCGGGTGCCTTCGGGTGGGCGCAAACATCAAAAAAGTCGTGATTCATCCCTTCGGATAGGACGAACCACGCCTTTTTTCATCCCCAAAACCCAAAAAAAGCGTGACTCATCCCACAAAAAAAGCATGAGTCATCAAACAAAAATTTTATCCCAATGTAGCGCACTCCAAAAGTCACTATTACCAACAAAATCTATATCATCCGTCTCTTTCTCACAAAAATTGCATATTGCGCCTGAACGTACATATAATACCTACTACCATCCAACAGAATTCTCACTTACCATCCCCATCCACCATATGTACTACAGAAGTGCTGAATTCAATTAACGAAATTTGCTGCCTACTATGATGAAACCATTGTAGGTGTGGCATAATAAGGTTTTATTGCAAACTGGTTACCGTTAAAAATTAAAAAATAAGCAAATTATCGACCCAATGCAAATGGTTCCATCCGGGATCGAACCGGAGACCTTCTGCGTGTAAAGCAGACGTGATAACCGCTACACTATGGAACCAGTTAAGTTGGCTAGTTAAAGTAACGTCTAAAAAGATGATTATATGCAGGGATACATAGTGATAGAAATAAAGCACATGGTAATTGTTACAAACACTTTTAAAATTAAAAACGAGAAGTTACTTGGCTTAAGAGTGCGTGTGTTTAATATCCATTAATAGTTGCTCTCTTATATTTGGTTGTAAAGTAGAGTGAAGATTCACTTATTCGATATACACCTTACTTTAGATTGTTCGCACCCCTATTTAAATTAAACGTTTAGACAACTTGATAGCATCTTATAGATAATTTAACTAACATTCGATTTATAAATGGTTTTTTTTTGCAGGGGGGAAGGGGGGGAATTTTTCATTAGATTTTGCACATTTTTACACCCGACCTGAGGAGAATGATAAGAAGAATATCTAAAAACAAGTGTATTCTTTTAGACAAAGTCTACCACTATCAAATTTCAAAGTAATCCGCCAAGTATTAGCTCATTATCTGCAGGATGAGAATCAGTTTTGCATTAACCGTATTAAAATGCTTCCTAGAAAATACTCTTGCCTAGATCTAGATTAATATCTGATTTAAGCGCTATAGCTATCTGTTTACGGTGCATGAATTGCGCAACAAAGGATAAGAAATGTTATATATAATTAGTAGCCACCGATTACAAATTTTCATAACAATTTTAAGCTTAATTTCTAAAATTTCTGTCTGTCTTAAACGTTTCAGTAACAAATGATGATAGACGAACACTTTCATGTATCATGAGTAGATATAAAAACAACAAGAAAACAAAGCCTGAAGATAGACTTTTCATGTTGTATTGGCAGATGTATTGAGTTTATTTTACAATCGTTATATTTTTTTTAGAATAGATTTTTGTTTCACCATTTTGCTTACATATATATGAGTTAACTTATTAAATTTTAATGGTTTAATTTTCGATTTTAGCGATTTAATTTTACAAAAAGGACTTACGATTATAGTAGATGCTCAGAAAGATACCGCCCGTATATCGCGGCAACATGCACGTTTTATTTATGGCTTATTTCGCGGTCTAAACATTACTTTGTATCTAGTCAAGTCGGAAGGCTTCTGGGAGAAACATGTAGAAACCTGCACAAAGTCTTATACCAAGGAAGAGGTGACTTTTGTTTTTACGTGTAAACGAAAATTGAGTTTATCAAAATTTTATTTGACAGCCTATTATTTTATCGAAAGCACGTTTAACAAAATTTTTTGATATGCATAATTTACCTGAAGAATTAGGTGGTTCGCTTCAATTCAATTACGATTTATGGCTACAACAACGTAAGGCAAGTTTTAATAAAACATCGAAATTAATGCTAATTATTACATAAACTTTATAATTATTTTAGATCATAGATGAGTTTGAAAAATGCTATAATAATACATTAACAGCTATGGAAAATTTGCAATTGTTACTACAAAGTAGTAAATCAACGCTGAGACCTACAGAAGCGGACGCCGAGTTAAAAAAATGTGCACAAGTGCAAGCAACCGTGCACAATAGCATCGAAGCAACTATGGATTTGGGTGAGTAAGGTTTGTAAGTGCAAAGTTATGACTTGTATTTTTTTTTTTTTTTGTCTTTAAAAGTTATCCAAAATAAAAACTAATTTAAAATTTCTTAATAAATAATTTTTTTTTTTGCAAAATAACATTGAAAAATTGATTTGCACTAATTTTGTCATGCCAACGCAACTATAACATAAATTTGTATATGTATGTGATATACAGTGAACGACAGGTTGAACTGAAACTGAAACCGTATTACCTCCAATATCTAAGTTATGTGTGTGCAAAGTTTTTCGGAAGAAACAAATGCGACAGTCCGATTTTATAAAGCAATCAATTTCAACTTGGAGAACTTATTTGCACACTTAATATATTTCGTTGGTTAAATTTCTAAACTTTCTGCTTTCTCTTGCCGTAACATCTTTCCCCTATCTCCAGAATGGTGAAAAATTCGTTGACTGTAATATGCGTATTAGTTTAGCAAATGACCGTGATAAGCTTGAAATCTCCTTGACAATTGCCAAGAAAATGGAAGTGATCTCGACAATAAAATTGATCAGTGACAATCGCTAAAACAAAGTCAAGTACAGTTTGGTTTAGTGAGCGGTCTATTAACATCGTCTTATAAATATTTATCTCCGATAGTGTAAATCCAAAATTCGCTTCAAGGCGTTTATAATTTTCCTATTTGTTTGGGGAATGTATTAAAGTGAGTAAGAAGTAATCTGTCGAACTGCGTGTGTGCGTTTTTGTTTTTTTTCATACATGAAATTCTCAAGGCAATCTCTGATTTTTCTTACATGCATATACATAAGATTATTGATTTTCTTGAATAACAATTTCTAATTTATTTAGTAAAAGAAAATAATTTTTTCACGCAAGTTTTTTGTTTAAGTCTTTTGTTTTTATCAAAGATAAAGAAAATAAAAGAAAACAGAAATATCAACAAATTATTGACGCATGTAAGTACTTATTTATGTGCATATTTACCTTGACTTGCACAAAGCAAACCTTTTTCATTTTCAGTCCGCCACGAACACCATCAATACCTCTCGCCGGCTTTAACGCAATTTTCATTGACTTGTTTGAACAGTTACATGTTGAAAGAAAAAATACTTAAATAAATGAATTCGAAAAAGAAACACGTTTGCTCCTATAATAGAAACAAATAACAAACATACACACTCAAACCCGCACACGCACACATAAAAATGTATCTGTACAGGTATGTAAGCATATACATGTGATCATTCTTGTTGGCATTGTATTAATTCACATAAACTATTTGCTTGCAATGTGAAGTCCGTCAATCGTCATAATTCAGTGTTTTGAAGGGTTTAGTACTTAGCTAAGCTTAAATTTATTGGAACGAAGAACTTCGCCCTAGTTATTAATAAGTTTTATTTTTATTCTAATCGAGTCGTTCGCTACAACTTTTAATACCAATCGCACGCCTGTTAGATATTCTAGGCGCATACATTTTTTCAGCTTTCAATTTTTGTAAGAATATGTTAAAAAATTTGAAGTATTCCCCCGAAATACCGACTGTTTATCGTTAAATATTTTTTTACGCAATTATCATTCCATTTTTGTAAATAACAAATTGTATATGTTCACAGCGACATAACGCAATGCAAAATATAAATGGGAGCTTTACTTTTACAGTTTTAGCCTATACCAGTGGTGGTACATGGTATATTATGTTTGTGCGGATGTATGTAACGTAACATTCCGGCCCGTTTTTTTTTTTTTATTGTACCGATCGGTTTATCTGAATTGATCTAAGCTTGTGTATCCATCTGTCCTCCCATCCGTTTGATGTCTGCCCACTTACTATTGTATTCAAACTACCGGTCACAATTTTGAAGATATTTTTATGAAATTTGGTACTTGCTTTGACCCAAGGACGAATTGTATGGAACAGTCCGGATCGGTTCACCCTTTCGACCATTCCCATTCGAAAAAAATTACAATTTTCAAAATTTCTCGACAAAACTCGCTGAGTAATACTATTTTGGCACTATAAATTGCTGTGAAAATTTTGGAACAGCTGGGGCAATTGTTTGAACACCGTCTCATACAGTCGTTTCTATGAAAACTGAATTTTTATACGGTAAGAAGGTCTAATTTTTAATATTCCATGGTGAAAATTGGTTCACAACAGTAAATTGATAACAAACAAATCAACCTTACCAAACCTACACCACGTGGGTCTATTTTTTGGATACCATAGCATAGCATATAAGGATTCTCAGAAAATGTAGGCTCTTATATGCCAAAAAGGTCTATTTGTTAAGATTTTATAATGAAATTTTGTTCATGATGGGAATTTGACATAAAAATTAAGTGGACCAAATTTGAAACACATAGGCCTATTACTTGGATGCTAGTCCAAATAAGATTTCTTCTGAAAAGGGTTAAATTTTTAATATTTTACAATGAAAATTGATCTTTAGTAACTATTTAGCACAAAAATTAACGTTAGGGAATTTGGATGACATAGGTCTGGTTTTCGGACTCTAAGATATCGTGGGTTGTTATGGAAAGCAGGCCCTTATATAGAGAGAAAACTTAATTTATTGTTTTTTATGATGGAAACTAAAAAATAATAAAATTTTTAGGAAGTAAATTAAAGTTGCTAAATTTGGATTATGCTATGCGACCTTTTGGGTACTCTCCAATATGCGGGCTTTCATGAAAAGTATGCCTTTCGATGGGAATGATATGTTATTTTTGGTATCTAATTACCATACGGGTAAATAACTATACGAGGCGAAGTGATGTAAGATTACTAAAGGTTGACCTTGCCCGACTGTAATGTTCTTACTTGTTTTCACTAATTTCATGTTTAGTTCGTAATCATGAGTGACTTTGATATGGACTTTCACGATCATTTGGTTAAGGATCTACGTATTCTTAGTTCAAATCCTCAATATCAATCTGCTCAAAAAATAGCATGCCTTACGCTCCTCCGTACAACGATCATATGTACAAAGTGTTGGTGTTCATCAAATCTGACTTGAATAGATACGTAATATGCACTTTAGGATTCAGGTAATTTTTGAAGACCTGTTACCGAAATCGAGTGAATAATTGTACTAAGGGAAGTGGGATAGGGTACCGAATGGTCGGCATTGCACGACTGTAATGTTTCAGGTTGTTTATAAAAATGTATGCAACTTTTCATTAATTTTAAAACGTAATTATTAGACAGCGTTGGGAATATGTATACATCTCTTATCAGAGTTTCTTATTACTTTGTTGGACTTTTCTAAACTCTCCTTTATTGTTACATTACCTGAGTGAGAGCAATACACATACGTTGACAATTTTATTTATTTATTTATTTCAACTTAAATTAACATGAGAAGTTTTTCCTTAGGGCAATAAACATATATTTCATGATCAAATTTCTGAATATTACATATACATAAACAAAATTATAATACATATTAAAATATAAATATGATACATCAAAACAACAACAACAAAAAAGAAGCAAAATATTACATAAATAGATCGAAATAAGACAAAAAAATAGTTAAAGAAAAATGTCCTAAAGGAGATCTTCTGGTCTACATTGGAAATCAATTCTAAAAGATAGACAATGCGAGCGGATTCAATGCCGTAAAACGCTAAAGTGATTTACTTTTGATCAGAGAGTCACATATTTTAGTCTAGCGAGTAGTTGAACTGTTGTTAAATTAAATAAATTTGAAATCAGTTAATTATCAATCAATAAGGTTTCAAGAGTTAAAAAAACAACGAAAAACGAAAAAAGAAAACGGAGGCTTGCCTCAGAAGGATGTGGAAATCATTAACCCGAATTGAGGGCTTGAAATTTCGAAATTTGAAAAGTAGAAATTCCCCTTACACTTCAACCTCAGTAAATGCTGAGAGTGAGGCACCTTTCCTCGCGATAATAATTTGTTATAGACAGGAGTGGATATGCGATTGCTATTATATGTTACGTTAATGTTGTTGTCAACACTTTAAAGGTAAACCACACGCATATATTTTTGTGCAAATGCATTGCAAATGCATTGTGCGTGTTTGAAAATGAAGGCATATCGACCAAATGCGTTTTTATGGCTTCATTTTGGGTTAACTTTGCTCGTGAATGTTTCGTATAACATATGTTCATCATAACAGGTTTTCAGATTTTTATTAAACAGGCGAGAAAATCATTTGGAAATGCAATTTTCAATCAGAGTATAGATTCGTATGCAACTGCCACATGAAATTTCTCTCTGCGCTGTAAAAAATATAATTAATTATCGCAGCGAAGATAGCCCTCCAAGACAACCTACAATTTTTTGATGTTTGTGTCTTTGCTAAAAATATTATCACTAGGTTACGATTTACCGCGAAGTAAAAACAAATCAATCAAATGAATGTTCAAATTAAGAGTTAGTACGGAGGACGAGCATATAAAACGATATAAACCAAATTTTTATTTACGATCACAGAACCTAAAGAGTAAGACAAGAGTAAGCTATGTGAAAATCGTGTTGCAACGATTTTCAAAGATATAACGTTAGTTTAATGGACACTGAAAACTATGAGAAAAATCGAAATTCATTGATATCCTCAGGCTTGATCCGCATAAAGATCTTAGGCTTTTAGTAAAGACAAAAATGTGGGATACGCACAGTGGGCTAACTTCACGTCAATAATTAATTGTAAAATTTTTCTTTTTTCTTTCGCTAAACAAGTTTTCTGTATTTCACATCTTGGAGAGATTTTTTTTAAAGCGATAAATCAGAAAGATATTGAAAACATAAATTAGAAATTTTTTCAACTTAATTTCAGGTAATCGTATCTTAACACGTTTTAATGAAATTTATGCACCAACACCGCCACTGACATCAGCAATAATAGCTCCCACCGCCATAACACACTTAACTAGCAACGAGTTAGCAACGAATTTAACGGCGTCTACACAAGTACGTGCTTTAATGAAGCGTAACTTGCCACTTGATTTGAACTGTGAACGTTCGCGCATTGAATTGCGTTTAAACGATATTGAAAAGCGACAAACCGAATTGCGTAATTTGTGGCTGGAATTGATGCAAATTGTTCGAGAGGGACGTGAATTGTCCTCGCTGGAGGAAGGTGTAGCTTTTGTCACTAATTGGATATTAAATACAGCCGAACAGCTTCTTAATCGCCAGCATACTATTGGCTGTGATGTGAAGGCTTGCGAGCAATTAAGAACGGCACATAATGTCCTTGAAATGGAGTGTCGCGAAACGTATGGCTTTTATGGAGAACTTTTATATAAAATAGATACATACAATGGTTGCAAAGACGGTCTGGCATATCGTGATTTAATATCTCAAAGAGATTTTATGCAATTCGTTTGCCGTTCATTCGCTAGCCGCCTTGAGAGGAGACGTAATATGTTAATAACATCGTTAAGATTTTATCGATTAGTCAATGAGTATTTTGAACGGACCACCCAAGTTTTTGAGTCACTAGTCATGGACAATAAAATGGAAGATTTTACCAAAGCTGCTGCCAGTTTAAAAAAACTAAAAGATAGTCAACAAAGCTTAGGTGATTAGGTGGCATAATTCGTCAAAAATTTCTGAAAAACTTAAAATAAAAAAAAAAAAATTTCAAATTTTCAAATTTTTGTCTTCTTGCTTCCAGTCAGCATTGAACGTGAACTGATTAAAGAGGGCGAAAAACTTAGCGATATGTTATCGATGCCCGTTAAGGATGCACTTGGCCGTGACCTACACATTGATTACAGCGATGATATCTGTAATGTACGCGAAATTCTTGAGACTACCTTGGCGCGCCGTAAAATCTTTAGCGATAGTGTGGAATTGCAAAAACTTACCTTGGAACAGGTGACACACATTCAGGCATACGAGGAAGATTCGCGTATGGCCATTAAATGGTTAGATGATTTGTACAATGTCATGATCAGGTGTCACACGCATGTAGGCTGTAACATATACGAGATACAGGTGCAGAAGGATGAATTGCAAACATTTCAAAAGACTGGAAAGGTGAGTTCTGCTCAGCACATTGCATATATATGCATTGTGTTGTCGTTGTGGTAATACCTCAACAGCACATAGCTTAGCAATGCAGTTATTCTGGTTACACCTGAATGAACGAACGAACAAAGGAATAAACGAATGAATGAGTGGCAGAAGTAGGGAGACCTCCCCAATGTTAACGTTGTTGTTGTTTGACAAGTTGTTTATATCGAATGGACAAATGGTCGTTCGGTCAGCTGTAAATTTATTTAGTTTGGTGCGTATCTATTCCATCTCTACAAGCTTATGTGAGCTCGTGTCCATGTGTATGCCTTCGTGTATATATATATACGCTATTGGTATGTTTACAACTTTCCGTTGGCGGCTTATCTCAACACTGCAATCAATTGCTTTTGTGTACTTCTCGTACGATTACGTTATTAGAGATGAAAAAGTATATTAAATTTATGTGAACACTTGTAATTATCAAAGGAGTTGAGACACATTTGATAATTATAACATCGATTTGTTTCCCTAACGATCCTATATCAATGGATTCTAAGGTGCTCGTTATTGCAATTAAGCGGAGACACGTGGTGTTTACTTCACAACAGGGCAGGACATCGACATCGTTGACCAATTGATCAACCATAACATGCCAGTATTTGTTTTCCTTTAATGACGTTACGCTCTTCATATGTCGGTTTTAGTTTTGGCGGCAAAAGTTGTTTTTTTTGCTTTTGTTGTATAGAAAAGTGTTCGCAGTTGCGGGTTATTATTAAAAAGTTTTGCTGGGGTTACTGTCGTTTCAATGGTGGTTATCGTTTTGGTATTTTACATTCTTTGTGTAAAACGAAAGGAAAATGAGTCATTAAAGTTTTGAGAGGGAGTTTCTCGTCATATGGAAATAAGCGCTAGGGGAGGTTACACACTTACTTACTTATTTACTTTGATCAAATAAATTTAGTAACATCTGGCGAGAGGACTAAGCGAGTAAGATCGAGTTTATTCTCAGAATGCCGGCCATGATGACACCCTATGGCCGTTGTCTGCGTGAAGTCCGCGAACGACAGACTTTATATTGAGTAGTAGTCATTTTCTTTGCTTAACGTGAATATTATACAGGATCTCTGGCAATGTACAAAATGCTTGTGGAAAGAGTTATGATTGCAAACGAATACACGAAAAGTACAAAGTCTTTCGGGAAAGTTAATAAAATCCCCGTAACATATTTCTTTTTTTTTTAGGCTATATTTGATAACACTAGCATAACAACCAGGCGATGCTCTCTTGCCAAGTATTAAGGGACACTTACAGCATTACGAAAAGGATTCTATTCGAGTTGTTATGGCACGAAGGATGTGGACTAAAGCTTCCACTCTGCTCTTTTGTCATGATTCAATGAAAAAGCATGAAAGTCCATTTATGAAAATCTAGAGGATCGCTAATCCACTAATAGACAAAAAAAAACTACTATCATAAAAAAGTAACTTTGCTCACCATCGAATTCTTATTGCCTCGTGTCTCATACAAAATGTTTCCGAGTTCGTATGTTTTAAGTATTAATTGTGTCTATTGCAGTGCTTAAAAAGTCGTCGTATCTTGACAAGAGGTGATTTTGAAACGGACTTTCCAGGCTAGTGTACGTGCCGGAGTGCACTTTACAATATTATTTTCACTGGTTAAATGACGCATCACTCTCTCAGTTCTTAGTGTGACATATAGATGTCGCAACTTTGAACGCATCTGTATGATTCTTAGATGCTATCAACCTTCAAATGAAATGTATTTCAATTTCATAATATTCCGACCATTAGTTTGCAAGACCCAGTTGATTTAGTGACAATAGAAAAATGGGAGTTTTGGGTGTTGATAAAGCGTTGCTCTTCAATGGGGAAAAATATCTTAAAGAAGAAGTGATTCGCTGATTAAAGATGCGGCCGTATAAACTCAGATCGGCCATATTTACCAATTATTGCAGAACCGATTTGAAAGACCGAAAAGTGAGGTTGCGTTGAATCGCTAACAACTTAACACTTTCTGGATTTTTTATGAACATTCAACATGCTCCATGAGCACACAACGGGTACTATCGTGTTTTTCCACTTTTGATCAAAAAGATCAACATGTTGTAGCTATTTAGGCGAAATGAAAAAAATTTGTTCTTGCGGCACATGCGATTCTTCAAAATCAAGATTCAGAGTTAAGTCGGCAGTCAGCCTAGGGAACAGCAATCGGGGAAAGCCGTCCAAGGTGACCAGGGAAACAAATTTACGGAGTCCGTTTTTCGAGATGCGGATGATATGATATCCATCGAGCATCTTGAAAAGAGGTAAAAATAGTATTATTGATGTGTTAAAATGACAAAATTGCAAAAAATCGCCCTAATCCTAAATCGTCCTAAATTTATTGAGTGCTATTGCTAAGTTGTTGGAAGTAGCAGCCAAAAAAGAGCTCAAGGCACCTTTGTTCTTCGAAATATTTTGAAATTATTTGGAAAATTCTGCCTGCAAATATCAACTCTGGATGATGTCTGCTAAACTGATCCAGAAAACTTGACTCGATCGATTTTCTATCTGAGTATCCCTTATAAAATCTAGAGACCTTGGACCAGTACTGAATTGAGCAAAGTAACAACAAGTGGGAAAACTAACGACCTATGCTACTAGCAAAGCTGATAATCGAAATAGGGAGAATCTTTGTTATTTGCAACCTGCTAGGGGGAGTAAGCGCCAATGTTTACGTAATTAAAACAGCTTAGGCCAATGAACGAAAGAAAATGCTTAGAAGGCTGTAAAGCATGTAATTGGAAATGTGGTACAATTTTTTGAGTAGAAATCACTGATATTTTGAACGAATGGGCTTTGGGGTATTTTGTAAAGAAAGCAGGCCAAAAACTCTCCGCATTAGTTATTCTTCCATTGCAAAAAATGTATTCACAGCTTAATAGCTAATGAAACTCGAAAACCTATTATTTTTAAGCTTGAGTCGAAAACAAATCAAATTTGAGAGTAGGTTTGAGAAGAATGTCGTCTGTCGACGTAATTGAATTTGTGTTATGAACGAGCTTCAATTCTTATTTGGTATTTTGGAAGATTGATTTTATCTTTTAAATATGAAAGATACAAATTGTTATTAACTCTTAAAGTGAAAGGTTTTTCTAATTGCTTGGCCAACAATTTGCAATTAGATCGGCAATGTTTTCTTGCATTTTACACAGTCCTACCAAGTCAATGCTAATGCACAAACTAAACAAAAGAAACAGAAATGTAATGTAACGTTCAGCAAACATAAAACATAAAACAACTCAAGCACGTGCCTCTCAAATTTCAATGGAAAAATATAACAAAAGAGAAAAGATTTGTTTACAAAAAAGTGAATAGAAAATTGAAAATAATTTTTCCTTTTGCACAAACACCAAGGGAATACTAATGTAATAATTTTATCATCAACAGAGCATCTACAATTATGGCTGTCAGCTGTTGGAAGCGTCTCAAGCCTTACGGGGGACCTGTAAGTTGAGCTTATCGGATGCTGTACAAATGCAAGAAGAGCTGCAACACACTTGGCATAGCTTACAGTCTATAAGTCAAGAGCATATGACCCGTTTACGCGTTTCGGCAGTGTTTCATCGTAGTGTTGAAGACTATTGTCAGCAGCTAATGGAATTGAAACGTTCGCTATTGAGATTTTTCAACAAGCAACAAGAACAATTGCAACAACAACAACAAAAAGAACAACATCCTACACAAATTAGACAGCAACGACACACTGAGCAACATCAGCATCAACAACGCAGTAGTAGTAGCGGCATTAGCAGTGAGTCAGATTCTCAGCCGTCATTTGATGGCATTATGCCGGCATTAACAACACCATCCCTATCGTCAAGTCAATGTAACACTGGCCAGTGTGCAGGTAGTGCAGACGTTTTGCCTGATCATTCGAAAATGTTAAACGAACAACGCGATCAATTGCGCAAGCATCTGATAGAACGCGAACAACTTTTACTGGAAGTAGGTCGTATGGTACGTTTAGGCAGATTGCTAAAAACACGTCTTAAGGAACCTTTCATCTTGGATGCCGCAACTGGAAAAAGGTTAGTAAATATTAATTGCATTTTTGTTTCCATCTTTCTCCCTTTTTCTCCCTTCGTTTTTTTTTTTTTTTAGTTTTTCATTCATGATATGAAAGTTATATTAAAACTTTTAACTTCGCACGCATTCAAAGTCATTGAACTGTGATTTGATTTCATTAACGACTTAAAATGTTTTGTATTGTTTGGAGTTTAATTAACATAAATTAAAGCAAATTAAAAGTATACAAGTTATAACTATTGTATTATGGACTGTACAGAGACAATAAGCAGACAGACATATACAAATCACGTAGACACGTTGTGTTCTAAACACGTTTTTATAGCTACATTTCATGTCTCGCTTGTTCAGTGTTTTATGGAAATTTGCATAAATTCACTATGCCGCTTACTGATGACGTCTATCCGAGGCTCTATCTTTCTACAACGCAATTAATTTGCTGTTCGAAGCTTGTTTATCTTGCGTTCTGCACATTCAATCATCTACATCAAAGAAAATTTACATACTAAGTACTTATTTTCTTATGAATTTCTTATTTATTTATTTATTTATACGCACTCTACAGTAACATGGCAGCATATTAATTTTATTGCTTGTGTTGTAAGGCACAAACCGCCTTAAAGTATACGCATTTGAGTGCATTTACGGTTAACACAAAATTCCGAGTTGTTTTATTTTTCACCCATACTTTTCTCCGTGCTTCCATTTCTTTGTCCACAAGTCTGCCCGCTCGTGATGTCCATGCACATTTGCGTCTCTCTTTCCGTTCCCACTTGTATTCGTCTGTCTGTCTTCTTCTCGGTATCTGTTGTCTATCTATCTGTCTGCTTATTTGTTCGTCTTCTTATCTACTTTTCACTATTTTTTCGATTATTTCGATTATTCTTATATCTCTCCGTCTTCCTGCCATCCGCTTGTCACACTTTCGGACTGGCTTGCCTACATATCGATTTGTTTTTCCGCAACATCTCTGTCCATTCATCCATAAGTCCTATAGATTTGTTTGTTCGTTGTCCCCTTCGCTGTATGAATGTTCATTTGTGTCTCTCTCTATCTTTCTTTTCAGAATTCTTCAAAACTGACACGAGAAATTACTAGACATTTTTAGGAATATTTCACAATAATTCAAAAACATAATGTTTGAGAATTTGAAGGCATTTTAAGAAAACCGAAAATGTTGACATATTTCCCTCAATAAACATATGTATCTATCTATCTATCAGTATTAATGTACAAAGGCATTGTTCCCATTCGTCTGCTTACACGCACGAATAGCAAAAAATAAGGAACCTTTACATATGCATTCACTTGCGATAGCGGACATCAAAATTCACCCTAAGGCGAATGCCAGCTTTCTTACTTGTTTTTCCTAAGCATTTTTTTTTTTTTTTTTTGTATTTATTTCATTAGGTTAAGTTTCCTCTTTTTCACAATTTATTAACGCCATATATTAGCGTTAAGTGTGAAGTGCTTGTGTGCACATTAAAAGAGTTCGAAATGTGTGCGTAGGTTGTAAAAATAATCAAATTGATAAATCGTTAGTAAATTAAATGTCATTCGTGTAACATTTGAAGAAATATTGAAGAAATTTGTTATAATATCAAATACAGTGAAATACCAATTTATAGTAGGTATCGTAAGGGAAGTACTTCCTTTTTGAAGTTCTCAATCGTTGAAGAAACTTCAAATGTACTGACGGACGGAAATATCTTCCAATTATTTCGTAGTGATGCACACGAAAGCAAAACGTTTACAATATAGATGGCTCGCGACTTCCACGGAGACATGGCGACTAATAGATAGAAAGGGCTGGGCTATCAAGTGCCAAAACTAAAATGAATGATCTTTTCATAAGATCCATACGCAAATTTATCAATTACACTTTGCTTCTAAATAGAAGCCATTCTAGCGAGTAGATAAATTGATTGCGTCCGCCGGCATAATGTACAATACTGCATGCATACTGCATAGTGGCATGCCTCAGTTGCGAAACTAGAACATACTCTCTTTAAAAGGATTAACTACGAGTCAAGTCGCTTCAAAATTTCATGCTCGTCATGAATATAATCTGCGCAAAGAACACTTTTTCAAACTAAGATATTTTTGGCAACGGGAGGCACCTATTTGCGGCTACTTATGTTAGGAGCGTGTAAAGAGAGAGAGAGAGAGAGAGAGGGAAAGACAGGGCTACGCTTTGGGCGTCCTCAATACAAAACTTCGAAGCAGTTCGTGAGAGTGTTGTTGACATCAATTCGGCTCCGTGAATGGATTATAGAACAACAACAAATGCATGCTAATCAGGGAACGTACGTGTCAGCAAAGTCTTCGAGGGTCTTTGTCCGTTAGGCTATTACGCCTCTGCCGTATTATTGTGCGATTTTTAACGATACACTTGCGGTTTTGACCAAAATTACTTCTTGCGTGAATTTTGAAGCGTCCTCTACATCCTTCACTGACGTACATTCTGCCAAACGTCTATGACACGGGTGCAGAAAACACGCTGTCCTATACAACAAATCATTTCAAACAACCCCTCCCGTCATCATACTTGTTTGATTGAACCCCAGCGAAGAATCAGCCTTTCCATTTACGACAGTGATCACCAAATGCGGCAAATAGAATTCCTTGGAAAATTCTTCTTTGTTTTCGAACGCATCTTGTACATGTACTTGTTAGATTCCTTTAAAATTGGTGTAACCGCCTTGTGGTATTCTTTAGCATCCTTACCACAAGGCTTGACAGTCGATATTGCACTGTACTCAACCCATGTATTGTTTATTGAGATATAATTATTATTCAATTGTTTTACGGCAGCCAATGTTGAAACTGAAATTGACTTATGGTAAAAAAAAAAAAAAAAAAATGAAAAGAGAAAAGAGAACATTAAAATTTGGTCAGAAATATTTTTGTGAAGTAATCTCCAACCCTCGGATTTAGTCTAACCTATAGAATTGAAATATATTAATGCGTAGTAAATATCGTACCGCTTCTAGAATAGTATTCAAATGTTTCTTTAATGATATCCACTCAAATCTTTATTGGTACGTCGTGCGATGAAAATTTAAACTAAAAAAAATCAAGTCACCAGAAAAATACAAAACGCATATAAATCATTGATGCCTGAACACACAGTATTTAGGAAAGAGAGAAAAATTATTTTATATATATATATATATATATATATATATATATATGAATATATAAAAAAAATTTTTTTTAAATCCTAAAGTGAAAATATTTTTAAAATACTACGTAAACGCACTCATTAACGTAAAAAATAAAACATAAATGAGGAAGAAAGCCGACTACAGGAACACAAATAACTGTAGACACACTTCAGTCTATGACGATGAACGATCCAGTGATGTATAAATTATACGGGAGCGCGCTAACCGATCGAATGCCTAAGATATTCTGTTGCAAAGTTCTTACTTAACTTTAATACAAAAACAACAGCGACAACAATTGCAACAACAATAATAATAATTAAGTGAAAAAGATTGAGAAAAAAAAAAAAAATAAAATAAAAATAAAAACAAAAACAAAAAAAGAAGAAAAAGAAAAACAGTTTTTGTATCTCTATATTGAGGAATCGGTACGGAGCGCGTATAACGCGGTGTACAGTGTTCGATGCGATGTGTACGACATTAATTTTGTAATCGGTTGCGAATGAGTTAACAATATTTTTGATATTGAATGTATTTTTGTCGTTATGGACAAAAATGAAAAGTTAAAGAATTCTATCTGATCTTGTTTCTTGTGTCTAAACTCAAATTTGGCAAAGAGCCCATTCACCGCCCGTCAGGCGAATAGACGTCAATTAATTAATTGATTGATAGCAAGCAAAAAAGAAAAATTGAAAGAAAAAGTTTATGGAAAATGCTTTGCTATGTTTTCTCGATTTCGTAATTTATTCTGGAGGAGTAAAACTCCTTTAGAAACTCTGCCGGAAGTAGAGAATGAAGCAATTCCAATTAACTATGAAATTGAAAGTGAAGCACAACTGGAAGGATTAAATTTGTTAAAGTCATTAGTGAAAGAAGAGAACCAAGTCAACGAAGCGAGTGATAAAGAAAGACAATCGTTTTTTGTTAGAGAACAAAATGTGAAAATGGCCCATCCAAGCCAGTACAGATATCATAAAGCTCTTTCCAAAGAAGATAATGCCGAACTCCAAACAGAATTGCGAGCACAAAGTCTAGTACTTGATAATAATACAGAAATTTCTCAATATGAAAACAAAAGGTATAATAAATTTTTTACCGATTCGACACAAGATGAAGTCAGAGAACAGGTATCAGCTATCAGTTCCTATTTTTCTGAAACTGATCCAACGGAAGATTTAAGCAAAATTCCAAAGACTGAAAATGTGGAAGACTCTTTAAAAATTGAAGAAGTTATGGCGACGAGGCAAGAATCTCGGCTAAAGCCATTAACGCAGGATAAGCCATATTTAGATATGGATTGTAACGACATCTTTAAAGCTAACTTGAACTTGCTAAGAGATCGAGAGTGCGTTGATCAACTTCAAACTATCGATTGCAAGAACAGTGTAAAAAATGCGACGAAAAACCTTGAAATTCCTTCAGATTTATTATCTTCTCGTTTTCATGAAAATGAAAATAAATGCGAAAAGACCGATAATTCTCTCTCCGATATCGTCCTAAAGGAACAACTAAACGACTTGAAAGATAATAATGAAACTGAAATTGACGACAAGGAGATACCATTGGAAACTTCTCAAACTGTTATGTACGGTTTCGATTCAGTTGCTGCCTTACAGCTGCCTATAAAATCTGGGTGCGTTTTAATGCTTTGCAATGTAATTTTAAAAAAGTTCAGTTAAGAGAAAATGTTTTTGAAAAGTTCAAAACTGAACAAATTTAACACACAGGCTTATTTAAAGATATGCCTCGTCAAGCAATAGAGCCATTGCTCCACAAGTTATACACAAGGCAGGTAGCGTCATTCTGCTGAAAGTAAACGTCGTCGTCATTTGATAGCATCGGGCCTAAGAACATACTTTCTTTACTCGTCAGATGAAATTCAAACCGGCGATGCATTTAGCATAACATTCTTTTCACGTTGTTGTTACGTATTTCTTTTAGGCAGATAAAGTCTAGGTGACCATATTATCCTGTTGATATATTAGCTTTTGGTTTAGAAATACCGTACATACGGTAGAATTTTTGTAGAAAGCTAGTGTTGCTATGCAAGTTTTCTCAAGGTTTCGCAATAAACTATTCACGCTTACATACTAAGTAATGTTAACATATCTATCTTTGATAATAAATTATTTGATTCTGATATGTATACATAAAAACAACGAAAGTCGACAAAAAGTAAGCTCGAAAGGACTTAGTGTAATATCTTTCTTATTTGTTCTAACATTATTATACCAATAACAATCTTTAACAATGGATCATACGTAGTGATATGAGAAACAATTTCCAATATTACGTAGGTAAAGAATCGGAAGGATTTTCGTTCTACGCTCAACACTCACACGGGGGGACGAATGTACTCTTTCAAAAACGAGGGAAATCACGTGTCGAAATACAGTTACGATAGCTATCGCCACGTCTGATGATGTCAAATCGTGAATGCTTCTAAACATGTCCGCTTATTCGTCTGTCCATTTGTCTGTTTGCGCAACTTTGTAGTATTTGTAGTAAACATTCTCCCGTTAGCGAAAATGAAGATATCGCCTACAAATTTGCAAAAGAATTTGGAATTGACCTAAACTTTTCAAAGGACACGCCTACAATTTTTTGACTTTTATTTTGAAATTAGAAGAAATCAATTACGCCCACTCCCTATTATAGAGCATGAGAATTTGTAAATGACAGAATGAGTAAACGGTGATCGGTATAAAAGATTCGGTCCCGACTTAATTAAATTTTCTTACTTGTTATTCTTTCTTAATCCACAAATCGGATTTGAAAGCTATTCTTGCTCTTTACATTTCCTCTGCATAAATTTACATAGTGAACACACTGCGTGTTTTATCGCACCATAAGACAAAGATCCATTAACATACTTTGTGATATACTATTATATTCTTACGGAACATGAGTGCACCTTATGAGTACAGGTACCCATTCTATAAGATGATAGGGCGATTTTTGTTTAGCATTGTTTACAAAATTACATTAAGCACCATAAACACACAACATGCAGGAATACCCTCAATTTTACCTTATACAAGGCAGTGCTATGCACGTATGTATGTAGACATCGGTTTTTACGCCCTATACCACTCGCGATATAGGCCATATTAAGTTTATACGGACATATGCAATATCCAGAATGACTTGATGCAGATCCACCTTTTATTATACCGAAAATGATTCTGAATCTATCTAAATCTGTTCGCCAGAAGTCTGTCCATATACTTTTGTGTTCAAGCTATGGATCACAATTTTTGAGATATTTTGATGAAATTTGGTGCATTGACGCGCTTTGAATCAATGACGAACGCTATTGAAAATGGTTCGAATCGTCCATTTCGAAAAGTCGTCAATTGCAATTTTCAAAATTTCTCGATAAAAGTCGCTGAGTAATAATATTTCGGCATTCTAAATTGGTGTGAAAATTTTAGATCGGCCGGGGCAATTTTTAAAACCTTCTTTCATATAAACGTTCCTACGAAAATTGAATTTTTATGTGGTAAGAAGGTCTAATTTTCAATGGTCAATGATGAAAATTGGTTCCTAATTATAAATTGAGAAAGAAATTAACCTTAGCAAATATGGATCACGTAAGTCTATTTTTTAGATGTCATCGCATATGAGGATGCTCAGGCTATGTAAATGCTTATATGCCAACAAGACCTATTTGTTAATATTTTATTGTGAAATTTTGCTCGTGATGGTAATTTGACATAAAAAGTAAATGGCACAAATTTGAAACACACGGGTGTATTTCTGGGACCCCGATTCCATTTCTTATGAGTAGTAAATCCTTCAGAACGGGCTTTAATTTTTACTATTTGATGATGAAAATTAGCCCATAGCAGCGATTGAGCAAAAAATTGACGATACGGAAATTGGACCAGATAGGTCGATTTTTTAGACCTCAACATATATGGAAGTAGTTATGAAAAGAATGTCCTTATATGGAGAGAAAAATTTAATTACTACTTTTTTGTGATAGAAATTGAAACGTAATACAATTTTTTGGAAGCAAATTAAGTTTACTAAGTTTGGATCTTGTCACGTGATGTTTTGGACATTCTCCAATATGCCTGCTCTCAGGAAAAGTATGCCATGGCATGAATATAATGTGTAATTTTTGATGTCTTATTAGCACAACGAGTGAGTAACAATATTAGGCGAAGTGGCGTAGGGTATCTAATGATCGGCCTTGTTGTTTCTTGTTTCCTATTCAACTTGGGCTCATTTGTATTTTGTATTGTAAAAGCTTACTTCTTCCGTTCGCAATTAGCAATAATTTTTCATTTTTCAGATGAAATTTGTTAAATACGAAATTGGCGGACGATTATTAAATGGAGTGTACATTAAATGGAATTTAATAATAATTTGTTTCCTAATAAAAGTGAAGTAATCTATATTGAAATTAAAATTAAAGTTTCTTATATGGAATTTAAAAATAAAAAATCCTTTTAATAGATTTCGGAACATTGCTCTTCATTTTTGTGCGCACTTCTAGTCTCACATAATGTGTGTTCGAACAATATGGGATTTTGTAAGAACATATTTACCGTGATACAAGACTTGTATTTGTATTGAGTGGAATCATGTTTATATAGACGGCTTTATTTATTGATAGGGCTTCCGAAAATTGCAGACGACATCTAGAGGTGAGTTAACTATTCCTTGCATACTGCGTGAATGAAAAAAAGGCTAAAACTAGATTTCTGGACAAAGGTGTGTTCTCCTTTTGGAAATTTTGAAAGCAAGACGTGGATTCGTGCCATACTATTATTAAATTTGGTCCACGATGAGGATAACATAACTTGAGCTTAATTTTTCTTTTTTCACTATTAAACAATATTTGAATTTTTTATTTTTTTTTGTTTAATTTCAGTATTATTATCGAAGATTTGCCTTCAGAGATGAGCACGTCTAGCCCTATAGTGGATAGCGTATCGGCTAGTAGCAGCAGTGGCTGCAGCAGTTCGGGTTCAATTTCAAATAGTTCTGTGGATGCTTCAAAAGTCGTTATAAAGCCAATTGCTAATAATTCTTTGGCCTGCAATGCGATATCCGCGAAATTAACCGAAATAGCTGAAGTGGCGGAATCTTTGGACACTGTTATACGTGATATACAGGATAATGCGCTTTGTATGGAATTAGAATCTTCCGATGGAAGTGCCGATAAGAAAGTTGGCACGCCAAGGAGTAACAGTAGCGAGGTAAGATGGATTTGTTTGGTATTACGACTGTTTGATTTGTTAGTTCAAAATTGCTTTAATGCTTCTTTTAGGATTGGCATTCACGTTCTACTGAAGACGATTCATTCGTTACCGCTTCTGAAGGTAATTTTACACCTTTTTCTCAATCATCGTCTTCGTATCGTACAGCTTCCGGTAGAACTACGTCTTCGTTTGTTAGTTGTGATAAAAATTCGTTTGATGCTGATGATGCTACATTTGTCTATGAGATGCCAGAATTGACTTCACCTTTAAATACGTCCTTTGAAAGTTCCGAGCAAAGTTATGTGTCAGCTCAAAATCGGCAAACTCAGACAACAATACGACTTTCGAAAGAAAAATCTGAAAAATCAGCAATAACATTTACCGATAATAGCAGTCAAACACTTAATGAATTATCGGATAAGCAAGAAGTGACAGTAAACGCCATAGAATTAGACGAACAAAATATTATCGCGATTAATGAAAATTTGCGTAGTGAAAGTATTACACCAACATTAGAGCAGCGGAAAGAAATTGATAATCTTTTGGAGAATGCTTCAATAGAATCGGAAGCTGAGCTTGAAATATCGGCTATCGCTGATGCTCCGTCCATGGCAGCGTTAGGTGAAATACGTCCCCTTACATCAGTAACGCCAGAGGTGAGCTTATGTTCTATACACTCGTCCGTAGTCGATGAACCGCATGTTCAAATACAACAGCAGCGCTCTAACAAACCAAATGCTAATTGGCGCCGCAGTAAATATTATGAGAACATAACCAAGCAAACCATTAAAGGCTTTTTGTAATTACTTATGAAATCAATATAATAATGATAATCATAATATAATGATAACAATCATAATAATAATGATAACAAGTTAATGAGTCTTTGAATGCTTTTAGTAACAATTAACATAAAGCAGTTTCTTTCATTTTATTTATATATATTTTATATATTTAATCGAGCTTTCATTCGTTTCATTTTTATTTATTTATCTGTTTTCTTTTTTGTTCAATGCGTGCTACAAATGTGAAATTTATGTTGACATAGAAATGCATGAACTTTTTCCGATTTAATTGTTTTCGTTCCAACTGCTTTGTTCAATTGATTGATTATATTTATTATAAATAAAAAATTTTAATTTTTATTCTTTTTATTTTTTTTCTATTGAGAATTCCAAATATCATATAATGAAATTTGCATTTATTTTAGTCAATATTTAGATTTAAGTTTATCATGAAACTTTAAAAAATTCTTTTAAAAAAAATTATAAAAAAATAAAAACATTAAATTTAAAATTAAGTTTAAACTGATTTTTTACCCCATTAACCGGCTTCGTCAGCTTAAGAATAATTTTCGCTGGGTACAAGCAAGTTACACATCCTGTTACCCGTTTCTGTTGACTAAAGTTTTTCATTTAAGTGAAGTTTCTTTTGCATACTTCTTGGCTTAACTCTAAAGTCGTTTAAATTGTAATGCATTTAAAGAAAAAATGTGTCTTAATAAAGAAGTAGAAAAAATGATAGGAACAAATAATTTAAAGAAAAACTTTTTCGATAAATGATTTAAAAATCGGATTTTTTTCATTTTTTTTTTTTTTCAACTTTCAAAATTTTTTATAACTTCTTAGTAGAACCAAGGAAATTATTGTATTGTTTCATTCTCGAATAAGAATCTCAGACACTCGTAAAATATAATACACGCTTCCCTTTTTAGCTTTAACCTTTGTTAAGCTATTATTATCTTATATAACATAATTGGGGCGACTATGGCTACATCAAAGGTAATCGGTATTTGTTGCAATACCAGTAATTGTACTACTGATGACGGCCATCTGGCTCTAGAAAAGAAATTTGAACATTTTTTGGGTATGTGCATTTCCAAAACTTTGTCATATAGATGTTGTATGTTTTAATTTTAATGGGGCGAATAATTGCACTTTTGTGCAAAATATGTAGTTTTTTAAATGTTCGACAAGATTTTCGACTTCACCGCGTAAATCTTCGAGTTACCGCTATTTCTCTAGATAAGATCCTTAAGGAGTGAGAGACGAGTTATGATAAAGACACTCAAATGTGCTAAAACCCTACAACGCGTTATCTGTCCAGACATAAGGCTCACATAAACATTCAGCTATAAAAAACCTTACTCGCATTGCATGGCGTAACCACCATTAAAAAAAAAAAAACAAGGAAAGAAAACCTCTAAGCATTTGATTGCGAGTCTTTCATAAGATTTGATGATGTGATGACAACTAATCATCATTAGGTAAAGATAGCCTTCGAGATCAATCTACGCTGATTGTTACGCATTACTTTGATTGATTGCATGATTGTTCTATTCCCGTATAAGAGAAACAAACTACGCTAATGAGAACTTGTGGCGCTCCAAAGAACACTTTCATCCATTCAAAATCCAAATTTTAGGAGAACTAAAGTAAAAGAAAAATAAAAAAATTGTAAGCGTCCTCTGCTTACACTGATCTACAAAAAGAAAAAAATTTTTTTTCTCAGTCACCAGAAGACTTTTCGTCCCTGAATCCAGAATTAATTTTAAAATTTCTTTACCGAAACCTCGCCCTCTTTGTCTTCGATGAATTTCAATGACTAACAAAGTCGTTGGATTTTCGTTGAGGCAAAAAGTGTGAATGATTTGACCCACAGGTCACAAATGTTGTGTCGGCTGGCGAATCTATTTTTCTCTCTTCTGATAGTGCGTCACTATCCATTCGCTGACACATTCCATATAAAAGATTCTAATCTATTCCTTTATTTTTAAAGTGATTCCAAGTATTTTTGCCAAATGGCAATAACATAAGCCGAACAGAGTATGTTCGCCGCTCATTGCCTCTCCTGTTATCAGACCGTACGATCGCTTTTTTAACCTAAATAGTATTTGCGCTATTTATACAAGTACGAAGTGTTTTCAGTCGCATGCAAGTCCAAGTTCCACGCTATCAAAACTCAAAATGCTAAAGTACAATTGACAGCTAAAGGAAAAAAACAATCACAACGCGATTTTATCCGTCCTAGCAAACATCATTGCCCTCATTAACAAACTCACAATTGAAAATGTGAAGATGTGATGAAATGAATATCTGAGCCGAGCTCAAGTGCTTTTCATCAATAGCATATCTGCAGAATAACTGAATTAAGCCATGAAACCAATACGCAGTGTTTTCGAAAATTTCAGTAAATAAAAGTTCACTAGCTTTCACAATAGGTAAAAAGTCGAATTCAGCACACACATTCTTTCCAACAAAAATGCTGTTGATGAAGCTATCGGAGAGAACAGTAAGACACTTTCTAAAATCCTGCTTTCTTCTTGCTATTGCCGTATGGAGTTCTTAACCATGCTTGAATTGAACCGATTTTATATCTTCTCTGGAGAATATACTTTTCATAGATATATCATTTTGAGTGCAGTTGACCACGCGGTTATGATGATAGCTTCTGAGCGCAGCCACAGTGAATAGTCGATCGTTGAAGGCGTAGCACTTACCGACTGGACATATATCTTCCAGGCTGCGATAGCACTCTATCTCTCGCTCTATAACAATCACCGCATGGCGGATAACATTTAAAAAAGAATGAAAAAAATGAAACAGATTGTAATGTTTGAGATGCTTCTCAGTATCTGAAATTGGTTGGTAAGTTCTTAAATTATTCTCAACAGACGACAGCTACCAACAACAAGGTGATGCGAAATTTGAACGGAAAACCGGAGGTAATATGTCCAAAGTCATAACGACGTTCGGCCTCATAGGGCGAAACTCGTGTAGACAACTTTGGTAATATTGGACTGGAATATGTTTAAGGAATTAACGACTATCTCAAAACATAATCCGCGTCATTTTTCCGTGCATACAAAAGTGGAGTTTGAACTGTAATGTTTCCCTTTTGTGCCGCTTGTGAACACTAACAATGAACGATTCACGGATGGACGGACGAAATTGGCTAAATTCACAGCTACGAAAAGCATTCGTTAATTCAGTACAGGTGCATACAATCTTGGATGCATGCATTTCGCTTGTAGTTACAAAAGAAAACCATAATTAGTGTGCTGCCAAATCTCCATTGGCCCCTATAAGTGGGGAATGTGAGCGATTAAACTGGTCAGTTGTGAGCTGTGTGCAGAGCTTCACAGCAATATCGGCTATGAATTGTGCGTCATAATCCTCTGCTTTTTTCTTTGCATTTATTGGGTGTGATTGCGGAAAATTACTGAATTCGATCTGTGATCTGATCAAATATGAGTTATATGCCAAATTTTAATTTGTATCATAAGTTTTGCAATTGCTAGAATGCGCACAGACAGATAATATACAGACGGAAACTTACGCTGATTAAGAATATATTACGGTTTACGAGAGTCTGATGCATATTTCTGGGTATTACAAATGAAAAAGCAAATCTTGTGTAACCTTATCCTTTGATATGATGGATATGGGTGGTGGATATGATAAATAGGAAAAACTATTGCTATTCTGGATAAGTTTTTCTTTTCTTTTTATCGATGCTTGTGCTTGCCAGCCAGCATTATGTAGCTTCGCTAATACAGCAACATTTATCGTTTATATGCCTTGGTGTTGGTCTTTAGTATCTCTCTCTCTCTCTCTATATTAGTTATGCAGTGTTAAAAACCGCTTGCCAGGAAAATATAATTCGATATGTATGTAAAGGTATATATTTTTTGTCTATATTATGCTGTATTGTGTTTGTTTTCGATTTGTGCATTACCTTAAGCGCCATGCGTTTGCGTGGAACGTAAATCGCGTCAAAATAATCGTGACTTACGTATTCAAGCATGAGAAAAAGAAAAAAAAAAAAGGCAAACAGATCAGCACTATTATGTTTCGTTGTAGGAAAAAGAGTGCAAATACAATAATCTAAAAAATGTTAGTTCTATTCGAAGCGTTGTTAAGTCTCAGTAATCGGCGTTAAATTAAAAGCTATACGAGATTAGTATTGGTTTGAAAAATAAAAAAAAAAACAAACTGAAATCATAATATCATATCTAACTAAATAAGAAAAGGTTTTTATTTTTTATGAAATTTTTTACTTTTTGAAAAGTTTCGAAATTGTTGCAAACATATATATACACAAACATATATATAAACTGTAACACCATCTGTTTAATTATGTAATCAGCTCAAGTATCATATTGTGGGTAAAAGCAGATGCGCGCTATTTACTAAAAGCTTTTTCCCTTCATGGTGTCGAATAAGCGAGTGTTTTTGTTATTGTGTATTATTATTGCATACACATGAAAAGAATTAACTTTTAACGCCAACATTTTAAAATTTATCATTCAATTCAATTTGAATGAAATTTGGAATTAGATGTGCAGCCAAACGAAACCAATGTACATATGATGCTGTCGGCAGTTTATTATAATAAACGTTCTGTCAGTTGGTTGGCCATATAAAAAAGTGTGCCACAACTTTCGCACACCGAAAAAAAATAATAAAAATAAATAAATAAAAAAAAGATAAAGAAAGAAAGAAAGAATGAAAGAAAGAAAAACAAATCATTTGCAGTCAGCCAGCCAGCCAGTCAGTCAGCTAAAAACACTTAACCAGTCAGTCGCCAGATATACTACTCCGTTGAACAAACATACACAACTATATGGCCTTTATTTCTTTTTTTAAACGTCCCCTCTTATATCGCTTACACCCTTCCATTAACCAAATATTCAATGAGTCAGTTGTGATTTTTCTTTTTTTTTTTTTTTGTTGTCGTTGGTGTTTTCTAATATTTGTTTTCCTCTTTATATTTCATTGTTATTATTATTATCATTTTTTTTTTTTTTTTTTTTTTTTTTTGTATTTCTTTCATTACAATCAATTTTCTCAACGAGAAAAAAAAAGCGTTGAATGATGATTTCTTTTTTGTTAGTGGGCTTCCAGACTTAATTGACGGTTGCTTTTCTACTGATTTAAATCACCAAACTGCCACACAAACAATACAAACACCAACACCAACACCAACACTAACGCCAATCACTTAGTGTGCCTCATTCATTCATTTCGCTTGCGGTGTTTTCAGCTTAAGCAAGAATATTTATTAGAAGAAGCAACAGCAGCAACAGCAGCAACAGCGGAATTAGCGGCAAGCACGTATTGTGTGTGAACCTACTCAAGATTTACTGGTATCTATAGAATAATATTTATCGTTTTTTTTTTTTTGTTTTTTTTTTTTTTTAGTACAAGTAACTAAAAGCAACGTCATCGCAGTACATCACATTAACGGCATCATAGTCATTTTTATCATTGTTTTTTAACATGAATTTGTTTTCAAATTCATTATTTGATCGCTATCGTGAGAGAAAAAAGACACAGATAGATAAATCAAGAGATAGGGAGAGAGAGAGAGAGAGAGAGAGAGAGAGAGAGGGAGAGAGCGAGAGTGAGCGAACGACAGAGAGAATAGAGAGAATAAAACTTGAATAATTTTGCCGGTTATTTAATTGTTCTTAAGGAAATTTATGCGCGTACACTTTCCTTGCAGTAAAACTTGGATATAGTTTGCTCTTAACTTGAACGAACGCATTTCTTTCAAAGCCTTATTTACTTCATTGAATTATATGTGGAAATTTCTTAAAGGACATTCCAGTACGGAAGTTACATTTTTCACAAGTCTTCCTATCATTACTAAATTCAATAAAATGTTAGCAATTATATGCTAAAAGATCTTTAACTGGTTTAAATGTATGGCTCCAAATTTGCTGTTACACGTTTGTTTTTTTTTTTTTTTGCCTGTTTTTGGTAAAATTTTACTTTCGTTCTTGGGGAGTTATTGACCTCAAAAGGATGATAATGATAAAGATGATTTCTGTTAATTTCGATCTCAAGGATTTATTAAAAGACCTTCAAGAATAAAATATTGCATCATATCGCTCATCCATCTTTTGGCATGTAAGGTGTTAGGTAAGGATGAAATTATTAAAGGAACTTAAGCACTGTAAATCCTGGGAGCAAATGATGAGAACGGATCCAATTAACGAACAAAACGCTTCGTCTGGAGACATTTTGTCCCGGGAATTTTAATCGAGCTCTCTTACCTTACTTAAGGATAATTTCAAGCCTTACTTGTAAACCGCTTAAGATTGAAACTTACGTAAAGAGAAAAATCGGGACAAGCTGGTATATGTCGATATATGTTTTCATTCGAATTCGAAATGAAAGTCAACTGCGGCTACTCTTTCGAAATGTTGGCTAACGTTTATGAATTTATCAAGAGTTACATGCTTGGAAATTTGATTATTACTTGACTGTCAGCGCTCTTATGAGTTTGAAGAGTGACAATTGGTTTCATGCACCCAATTTAAAAGGAGGATGTGAATACCATTAGCTCAAGTCGACTTATACGAAATTTTCTAATACTCAGTAATTTAGTACACGGAACATTCACTTAACTAAAGCGAACTTCGAGCGATAGTTGTAGAAATTGAAAAACGCAACTTTCTTAGGCAATTGCAGGAGGAGCCATTTAGCTTATGTTGATATTGAATGTACAAAGCTTCCAATTTTTAGAATTTGAATAAGAGAAATATATTGTCAGTGTTTTTGTAGGCGGATCAATAAGCAGTTGTTGGGGATGTTTAAATTTCATTTAAGATAAAAGTTGTGACTACATTTTTGTTTCTGGTTCGACAATTTAAAGTTGTATTTATAATTTTGGCAACCGGAAGAGCTATGAACATGGATAATTGCTTCGCTAGTGACCATTAATAATCTATGCACACACTTCATGACATCTTCGATAGATATTTCAATGCTTCATAAAGTTTTCACAAGTTTAGCGTATTCTATGCGATAGATGTAAAAAGTTTAATTTAATTAAAATGTATTCGGCTCCTTAGAAATGAAATGAGATGAGAAAAATCAACTCCTTGCCCCAGTATTAAGTTTATTCAAATTTTTATTGAATAACAAAATAATTGAATGAATTTAGTTATGACAGAACATTAACATGACTAAGAATTTAATCAAGAGGCGAAAATAGAGACAGAAAAAGAAGAGAGAGAGAGAAGTAGCTACAAATTGCAAGAGAGAAATGAGAAAATATATGTATATTGTTACCTTTTTCGACTTCTCTCTGTTTTGCTAGGTACAAGCAAGCATTTGTGTATACAAAGCATTTTATAGCATTAAGAATGACCGGAGAAATCCATGCACAGTCAGGCGGTAAACAGCAAACCTTTGCTTAGAGAGCGATGAGAAAGTTGTTGCCTGTTGCAGTTGTTTATATCGCTTCTCGTGGTCTTTTGCTAAAGCAAAGTTTCAATAAAAAAGCCAAAAGAAGTTTTTTGCGCATTTTAATCGTGCTTAGAAGACTAAGACCATTAAGATCATTTTAAAGCTAGAGACAGCCAACAAATACTCTTAGTATATATGCGCTTAAGTAAATGCAGGTCGTGAACGCGTATAATATGTTATGCGAACGATCGCGACTACATTTAGTCTCGTCCATGATACGCGTGTGTAAGGTACGAAAAACGCGCAAAGTTGTAAATGTATTTTTATTTTTGAATAAAAAAAGATTTTATTAAAAAATTTTTATATTTATAAATGGATAAAACGAAAATGAATCAAAAATTAGCAAAAAATTATTTATAAGCAATTTTTCAATTGCTTCTCTAAAAATTCACGTAAAGACGATTTATATATGAATTTTTTCAAACGTAAGATAAAAACATACATATACATATATATATATATATATATATATATATATATATATATATATATATATATATATATATATGTGTGTGT